>CAMZMU010000033.1:65507331-65710331 GCA_947311845.1 Poa pratensis | reverse complement strand
AGGATGAGGAAAACTCTCATCTCGATACTCAAGTATCTAATGGTCTTATATGTGTTTTCAGCGATGTAGTTCCTACTTCAATCATGCCTTTTCGGAACGCACATGATCTTTGGACCAAGCTTACAAGATAAATATGAAGTGTCCAACACTATTGAGGATGATTGTTTCTCCCTCCACCTCCGACCGGATGAGTTCACAACTTCTCCACTTCACCAACATGTGATTTGTCACAAAGGTATGTATGGTGAGTGGTATAAAATTGCATTGTTGATGATGAATCCACTATTGATATACTTCATCTCTATCTCATTGTAATGTTCTATCTTTGGACTTTAACACTTCTAGCACTCCAAATGTCATTACATGCTTGTGTTGATACTCCTCGATTTAATCTGTAGTGTTTCTTTAACAAATCTCATGATGATATGCTCTCTATGTCTTGTGTCGATGAAAACAATGCTTCCATATCCATCTATTATTTGTATGGCTAACAATGTAGAGAAACCCAACATTTGTTGGAAACAAGACATGGACCTCAATGGTGCTTCAAGTAATTCTTCATCATCGTCGTCCATTACTCCATGTGCTTATGGCTAAGAATTCAAAGGTATCTCCTATTCGAATCCATTACTCACTGAATGATGATGATGATGATGATGATGATGAAGTGAATGAATAATGATGCTCCATTCATGAATGGGTAAAATGGTTATTTGTGCTCTTTCAAAGAATAAACTTGCTAGTGATAACTTTAAAAATCAAGAGTACCTTTGTTCACCGCAAGCTTACAATTGAGGTTTTGGAAACTCAACTTGATGAGAGATATAAAATTGAGAGAGAAGATAGTGTTACAATAGCAACCTTGAGGCTACTCTCGAGGAAGAGGAAGAGCTTAGGGCTTCTCTTGAAGAGAGCTTGAGTACTCTTGATGAGTTCAAATGATCTTATTGTTGCTAAAATCATTCAGGACGAGATCATGCTATTGCTATATAAAGTGCTTAAAAAGGAAAAAAGTTGAATTTGGTGTTGGCAATGCTAGACTAATTGAGGACATAGAGAGACTTGACAAAGCTCACAAGGCTTTAGAAAGTGAACACTCTTCCTTATCAGTTTCATGATCAACTCAAACTCAACTATCTAAGAATGATGAGCTTGCAAGTTTTTCTTCCATTTCTAATGTTAATGATGCTTGTGCTGCTAACTCCTTTCTTGTGAAGCATCTGTTTTGAAGGAGAATGTTGAGCTGAGAGCTCAACTGAGTTGCTAACTAGCGAGTATGGAAAATTGGAAGAAAGTCATGAAAAAGCATCTCCTAACTCTAAATGAGAATCTTCTAGCATCCATGCTAGCTAAAGTTAGCTCATGAGGCTATTATGTCAAAGGTAACATCTTATGAGCCTCATGTGGCCACTAGCACAACTACTCTAAATGCTATATTGCCATGTGCTAGTCCTAGTAATTCCAATCACATACTATTGCTAAATCTTGTGATGAATTACTTTCCTGCCTTGTTGCTCTAACAATGAAGCCTCTACTTGCTCTAGTGTTTTGTGTTGATACTAACCATGTACGAGAATTAAAAGAGCTCAGGCACAAGTCACTTCTTTGAAGAAAGACTTGGAAAAGCGTCCATGTTGGGAAGTCTACACTTGACAATATGTTGTGTGTATAAAGATGCCCCAATGACAAGAGTGGACTCTGGATTCAACCCAATATCAAGAACAAGTCCAATGTATAACAAGAAGAAAAAGGCCAAGAACAAGGTTAAAGATTCGGCCAAGATTGTTTGCTTCAAGTGCAAAGTTTAAGGGCACCATGTTAAATCTTACCCTTTGAAGAAGAAGTCTCTTAGTGAGAAGCAAACAAGGGAAGAGGCACAAGCTCAAACTCAAGTGCCTCAAGTTGAAGAACGGCCCTCTTCCAAGAAGAATCAAGCTACCCCTCCTCATGTCGAGATTCCAACTAAGAAGAAAGGAGGAAGCCAATGTTGCTACATATGCCGTGAGAAGGGCCACTTTGCTTCTTCATGCACTAATGGTATCTCATCCAACCCTATTATAATTGATGATGTTTATTCTCTTCGGAAGGATAAGGTTGGCAATGTGTTGGTATCGGAGACTGGTCCCAGGAATACTAGGGGTGTCTCTCAAAGCCAGGAAACGAGTAAGGGGCTGAACACAACGTCAAACAAATCCTCAACAACCTCGGCGACGGTGCTCGTCGAGCTCGGTGAGGAACATCACGACAGAGAGGTAACACGAGCCGCTACCCAGGTTCAGGCCCACCGTGAGGTGTAAAAGCCCTACGTCCTGCTAAGATGTATTGCACTGCTTGGAGAGGTTCACAGTACAAGGGTGCTTGCCGAGGGCACTTATGGCTATGGTGGACTATGGTGGAATGAGCTCCGTCTTCTTCTCAGAAGCTCCTTGGTTGTGGAATGAGTTGGTGAATGCGGGATCCCCTCCTAGGTCGTACACTGGCTCCTTATATACTGGGCTTGGTCCTCTTCCCCGAAAACTCCGGCGGGAAGGGATACCACAATGCCGCCGAGTTGGAGCACAGCGCACAGCGTCGGGGCGTCCATGGACACGGTCCATGGCAGGGAGCACGTCGTCTTGGCAGAAAAAGCCACCGTCCAACCAGGACGGTGGGCTGGCGCTGCAGAGCTTTGGGGCGCCCCACGGTGACGTCGCAGTTGGAGCGTAGCGGCGGCCGGCCGCTTTATCACCAATTTGGCAAGTCTTGGAGTCCGCTTTGCTTGCCGCAGCTCCTTTGACCACTTTATACACGAGAATGGCAACTGCGGCGTCTTCGTCATCGCGCAGGCGCGCGCGTCACTCTGCGGCGGGCGCAGAGCCCATGTGCGCTCTGCAGCGGTGCAGGAGCTTGCTTCCACTTGAAGGAACCCCGCGAGGCCTGAACCCTCGCCGAGGTTTGTAGCCGTTGACTTCTCGCGAGGGAAAACCTCCCGAGGGTGGCGCGGAGACGCGCCAGGGCCTGAAGATCTTCTAGGAGAGGCCTTCCCGAGGCAGAGGTCCTCTCGAGGCCTCCAGGCCGATCGTTGGTCCTTAGCAGAAATGCTCAGTCGAGCAAAAGCCCTCGCGAGGGAAAATGCCTCGCGAGGCTCGCCAGGCTGAAAGCCTGGTCCTTAGCAGTTCCTGCGGAGCGTTCGAGGGCTGTGGCAGGCCGGCCCATGATACCCTGGTTTTCACTGGGCCGACAGTAGCCCCCGGGCCCGCGATGGGCACGCTGGAGCTCCTCAGGCGGAGGCGAATCGTCGTGGGCCCAAAGAAGCCTGCGAAGCCCGAGACACGTGGAGCGTCACGGCCGGCACGATCCCACGATCTCCTCTGAAGTAACGGGCGTGGTGGTGGGTCCCGCCACGTCCTGTAACGGCTCGATGAGCCGATATAAGGCGAAGAGCTCGGCGCAGGCGGCCATTACTCACTCGTTCCCCTTTCCTCCTTCTTCCCAGCGCTCAATCCCCAACTCCTCCTTCGCGACCTTGCTGCAATGGCGCCCAAGAAGCCACCGCTGCTCGAAGGGCAAGGCAGTGGTGCAGGGCGGCGAGCCGCTGTGATGCAGCGGGACGGTGACTTCGAGCCGGCTCTGAGCGGCTCCCGCTTCGAGACGGAGGCGCAGCTGGACAAGGTGCGCCACATGGCGGCCTCGAAGACCAACGAGCACGGCGCCACGGTGCTCAAGCGCGCGGGCAACTCCCACGGCAGCTTCTACCCCATCTTCATGCACTCTCTCTTCGCCGGGCTCGTTCCTCCCTTCTCCGATTTCTTCCTGGCGGTCCTGGAGCGCTACCAGATCCAGGTTCTTCATCTCCACCCCAACTCCATCCTCGTCCTCGCCATCTTCGCCTACCTCTGCGAGGCGTACATCGGCATTCCGCCTTCGGTGGACCTCTTCCGCAGCTTCTACGCGCTCCGGTTCACGGCGAACAAGGAGCGGTCGGGGTGCGTGTCCTTCCGCATCACCGACGGCATGAAGGGCGTCTCATCCCCATCGGCGGAACGGCGAGAACATCGTGACCAGCGTGACGAAGAAGGTGGAGGACTTCCGCAAGCGCTGGTTCCTCATGCAGTTCGGGAGCCAGAGCGCCTTCTTCGAGCTGCCTGAAGCGCCTCCGACGAAGAGGGCGAGCTGGTCCTCCAAGGGCTCAAGGGCGCGACGCTTGGCCCTGTGGTGAGGCGCTTGAGGGACCTCCGCGAGGCCGGCCTCACCGGGCAGATGGTGGCCAAGGACTTCGTGAGGCGCCGCATTGCTCCGCTCCAGAGGCACGCGGACGCGATGTGGCTGTACTCCAACCAGAGGGACAAGATGCGCCTGAGCGCTACCCTCTACACGAAGGAGGAGTTGCACGCCCTCATGGAGACCTCTTCACGTCTCCAGACATCCCCGCGCCACTGACCAGACTGTGCCGCTTCATCGGATCGATCTCGGGCGCCGCGTCTCGCATGTGCAGGCGATGCCGAAGTTCGACCAGTGGGGCCTGGTGCCTAAGGGGCACGTTGGGCCTCGCGAGGACCCGGAGTCTGCGGCGCAGGGGGCGCCAGTTGAGGGCGACGAGGAGACGACGGAGACGCCCGCAGAGTCTGATGCGGGCGCAACTCGGGCGCCGCTTCCTCGGCGGAGAATTCGAGCGCCTCGAAGAGTGCGGCGCCTGAAGCTGAGATCCACGAGATCTCCTCGGGCAGCGGCGACGAGTTCGTGGTTGCCCCCTCGGCGTGTCGAGGGGAGGAGGAGAGCGACGATGACGATGCTTCGTCGGGCCACTGCGAGCCCCGCTCCAAGGCGATCCACGACAGGAACGCCGGAGCCCAGGAGGAGACAGAGGCACGGACGAGCGCGGAGCCCAGTGCTCCGCCCGCGCGGAAGAAGAGGAAGTGGGTCGACACCGCGGCGTAAGTTTTTGTACTCCCTTTCCTGTTTGATGTTGTTCTTGGTGTAGGCCTCTCGAGGGGTTTCTGAGTCTTTTCCTCTCCAGACGCACTGAGGAGCCAAAGAGGCGGAGGCTCCGGAGACTTGGAGAGATCTCCGGCTCTGCCGCGGCGTCCGCGACGCCACAACTGAAGAGGTGCACCCGAGGCCACCGCTTCCTCTCCCGAGGCTGCGACGCCACCTCCTGGGGGGAGGAGCGCCACGAGGAGAGGAGGAGGAGGCTGAGGTGACGACGCCGCCGCCTTCGCGGCCTGACGCTTCTCCCGCGGCAAGAGAAGACGCCGGAGATGGACGCGGCAAGGACCACGCCGCCGGCGAAGGAGGGCACGGCGGGACAGCTGCGTCTGCAGAGACGCACGCTGACGTCGACATGGAGGACACCACGGTGCCGTCGCCTCCACCGAGCTCGGGCCTTGGAGGGCCTACGGTGGGCACTGAGGCTGCCGCGGGGACGGCCTCAGCAGAGAAGGCCAACCCTGCTCCTGGGAGGAGGAGAGTGCTCCCCAGGGGCAGAAAGATGGTGGAGCTGATGGTGGGGGCGCCTCGAGCCCCCAGAAGGCTCCCAGCGCAGAAGGCGAGGGGGGCTCTCGCCAGAGCCCCCAGAAGGCCCCTTGCACGGAGAAGAGGGAGGCTCCCAGCAGAGCCCCCAGGCGCGCCTCGAGGACACCCAGAGCCCAAGGCGCGATGCCCCGGAGTCCTCAGCAGGCGCTGGCGCTTCCAGGCCCTCTGGAGAATCGTGGGCCCTAGCCTTGCTGGGTCGGCGCCCTGTCGCAGCTCGCCGAGAGGCCGTCCTTCGCTCGGCGAGGGAGGTGCTCGATGGGCTCGAGGCCCAGCTCGCTGAGGAAGACCGCCAGGGCGGAGGAGGTCGCCGAGCTTGCGCGGGGCTGGGCTTGCCTCCAGGAGACCGTGGAGCGCTGCCGCCGGAAGGACGAGGCAGCCCAGGCGCAACGCGAGGCGGCGCTGCGCTCTGCTGAAGAGATCCGCATCAGCGTGGTCCGCGAGGTCGAGGAGACCCTTGCGGACCTGAGTGCTAGCGCGAGGCTCTCGAGGCGGAGACGGAGGCCAAGCATCAGGAGCTGGCGGCGCGCGAGGCGGCGGTCTCCACCAAGCACAAGGAGCTCCTGGACCGCGAGGCGGGGATCATCGCCGAGTCGGAGACCGTGCGGCAAGGCCTGGAGAAGCTCCGCGAGGACCTGCGTCCGCGAAACCAGATGGTGCAGCGCGGGGCAGAACTTGATGCCCGCGAGACCGAGCTACGCAAGCGCGAGGAACAGGTCGAACAGATCGAGAAGGATCATCTGCGCAGCGGGAGCACCTGGAGTCTCGCGAGAGCAAAGTACTCAAGACGAGGCGTTCTACCAGAAGCGCCTCGCGCTGACCAACGAGAACCTCCGCAAGAAGGAGGAGCAGATGGCGGAGGAGTCCGCGACCAAGGAGCAGCTCTTCCGCGACAATTGCAGGAAGGACTTCGCGGAGAAGGCCAAGAAGCAGGAGGCGCGCTTCACGAAGAGACGCAACGAGCTGAGGCCGCATCAGGGAGCTTGAGGCTCAGAAGAAGCGATTTGACTCCCGCCTTCATGACGCTGTGGAGGCTCGGAAGCACGCGGAGCAGGACCTTGCCTCCTTGACGCAGGACATGAACGAGATGCAGCAGCAGGTGGGGCCTGTTGTGGAACTCGTCGAGGAAGCTCGGCGGAGCGCTCTGACTGCGCAGGTCTTGTCGCGCCAGCGGGAGCGCATGTTTGCTTCCTTGGTGAGGCGTGCGCGCGTGTGCGGCCGCCTGGGGACCGAAGCCCCCAGGCTCTCTGTCGAGGGGAACTCCGACGTCGCCACCTACCTTGGCTTCTTCGAGCAGCTCCTCACCAAGTTGAAGAGGTCGTGACGAACCTCGACGACTGGTCGACACCGAGAGCCGCGAGCTCCTTGGCGTCGCGGTCGGCCAAGTCTTCGCCAACCTTGCACACCTCCACCCCGGCTTCGACTTCGCGTCTGTGATGGAGCCTCTGGAGAAGGACTCGCCTCGAAGCTGGACGCCTCGGTGTGGGACGACGTGGAGAAGTACACTCAACGCTTCAAGAGGGTCGAGGTCGAGGAGAGCGACGACGAGGCTGGTGCTGAGGAGGTGGATGACGAGGACGTCGACGGCGACGACGACAACCCCGCTGCTTAGGTTGCCCCTGTAGAGAGATGTGCCAAGGGCACCAGTTATCTTAAGACTTGTTGCTTTTATTTCGTGCTGGTTTGTAAAGACACTTTTACTTTGTGCAAGTGTGAGTGCCCCTCGGGAGGCCTTTTATCTGTTCCCTCATGTCTTTTTCGCTCTACGTCGTTAGGACCCTGCTCTTAGCGCAAATAGCACCGCCGCTTCGGTATGCCGGAGTCAGGGCTCGACAAGGCCGGGGGGTGCGTAAGGCTTAGAGAGGTAAGAGCCCTCGAGGCGCGATGCTCAGGGGCTCCCCTTTGACGTGCAAGCAGCCCATGAGGCGTAAGAGAGAAAAGAGAGGCTCGAGGGGCGACAAAACCAGCGAGAGGGAAAAAGAGCTCATGAGGCGTAAGTTCTGGACTTAGCTCTGGCGAGACGCCTGCGTAGAGGGTGTTGTGTTCCTGGTGAGGTGTTCTCCCTCTCGAGGCTGCCTGAGGCTGGTTTGGAGCTTTTGGAGCCCTGCAAGGCGTCTTGTTCCCTGTGTTGAGAGAGAGAGAGGCGAACCCACAAGCAAAGCATAGTTGTACAACTCATGCGCGCTCATAGATTTCCTCATGGGTATCTCACGAGGAGAATAAGCACCAAGGTCCTTGGTGAGGTGACGTGCATGGGAGCTAACCCACGAGTCAGAGCTCTTTGGTGAGATAACGGTCGTGGGCGGAGAGCCACGAGTTAGAGCTCGGATCCTTTGGATTTTACGATGCTGCTGGGATGCTCCCGAGACACAGGCACCGTGCTCAGCCCCCGCTCGCGAGGTGCGCATGGGGAAAAATGTGAGCGCGAATGAAATGTAAGAAAACAAACTCACCAAGCAATATTACATAACGGCGCCGAAGCGCAATAGGTTCATGATGACCTGAAATTGTTCATTACACTTGGCGAGGCCAAGACAAAGTCCGCCATGTCTGGGCATGGGGTTCCACATGGAGTGGCTGAGGCTTCCCGCGGCCCGTGGCGACGCGTTGTAGGAAACTCTCAGTGGAGATGGCCCTCGTGAAGGGAAAGCTTGGTGAAGCTGGGAGGTGAAGACGCGTGCTTCCCTCTTGAGACAAAAAATGCCTGCCGCGACGTGATCACGGGTAGAACTTGCGTAGGTGCTCGATGTTCCATGGATTTTTGATCGGATCGCCGTCTTCCGTCTCGAGCCGTACCGCGGGGCCTGGCGATGTGCGCGACCCTGTAGGGGCCTTCCCACATGGGTGAGAGCTTGTGGAGGCCTTCTCTGGAGAGGATCCTCCTGAGGACGAGATCGCCTGTCTCGAGGGTGCGCGGCCGTATGTGGCGGCTGTGGTAGCGGCGCAGGTCTTGCTGGTACTTTGCCGCTCGGAGGGCGGCACGGCGGCGTAGTCCATCGAGCAGCAGCAAGTCGTCGTTGTGGAGCTCCTCTTGGTTGTCCTCGTTGAAAGCAAGGATCCGTGGGGACCCATGCTTGATCTCGGTGGGGAGGACTGCTTCAGCGCCATAGACGAGAGCGAACGGCGTTTCTCCAGTGGGCTTCGTGGCGGTGGTGCGGATGGACCAGAGCACGGAGGGGAGCTCTTCGATCCAGTTCTTGCCGTGGGCCTTGAGGCGATTGAAGCTTCTTGTCTTGAGGCCTTGAGCACTTCTGCGTTCGCCCGCTCAGCCTGCCCGTTGCTTCGTGGATGAGCCACCGAGGCGAAGCAGAGCCGTGTGCCAAGACTCTCGCAGTAGGCCCTGAAGATGCCGCTGGTGAACTGTGAGCCGTTGTCGGTGATGATGCGATTTGGCACGCCGAAGCGACAGGCCAGGCCTCTGATGAATTTCACCGCTGATCTCGCCGGGATGGTGCGCACCGCTTCAACCTCCGCCCATTTGGTGAACTTGTCGATGGCGACGTAGAGGTAGCGGTAGCCCCCGCTGGAGCGTGGGAAAGGTCCCAGGATGTCCAGCCCCCAGACCGCGAAGGGCCAGGAGAGGGGATGGTCTGGAGCCCCAGTGCGGGCTGGTGGACTTGCTTGGCGTGGAACTGGCATGCCTCGCAAGCCTGGACAACGGTGGTTGCATCTTGAAGCACTGAGGGCCAATAGAACCACTCCTGAAGACTTTCCCTGCGAGGGTGCGTGATGAGAGTGGTGGCCACATTCTCCACTGTGTATGTCCTTGATCAGCTGGCGGCCTTCTTCAGGGGGGACGCATTTTAGTGCAACTCCATTTGGACGCTTGCGGTACAGGTCTCCCTCGTGAAGGCAGTATGACTTGGCCTGGCGAGCAACTCTCTCTGCTTCTGCGTCCTCTTCAGGGAGGACTCCGTCCCTGAGGTACTCCTTGAGCTCATCGATCCAGCCCGTCTCTTGTGTGTCATGGCCAGCAGCAGGCGTTCCCCTGTGGGTGGACCGCAGCTCGGCGCTCCAGATGTTGGTGGTGGTGGGAGCTCTTCGTCCGTGTTCATCTCGACGCTTCTTTTGGCTGTTTCACCGATGCCCTGGTGAGCCTCTCCTCGAACACGCCCGCCTGCTGGGCTTCTCTGCGTGATGCTCGCCTGGCGATGTCGTCGGCCTCCTGGTTCTCCCTTCGTGGGATGTGCCTGAGCTCCATCCCCTTGAAGTGTTTCTCGAGCTTGCGGACCTCCTCGAGGTAAGCGGCCATGTGGCCGTCCTTAGGTGTAGCTCTTGTTGGAGAAGTTGACGAGGAGCTGGGAGTCGCCCTTGATGAGTAAGCGCTTGATGCCGAGGGCGATTGCGGCTCTGAGCCCGGCGAGGAGGCCCTCGTACTCGGCGATGTTGTTGGAGACCTTGTCTGTCGTGAAGCACAGCTGGACGGCGTAGTAGAGCTTGTCGCCCTTGGGTGAGGTCAGGACGACGCCAGCCCCAGCGTTCTGGCATGCGAATGCTCCGTCGAAGTGCATGGTCCAGTGGCTTGGCACCGTGTCTCCTGCTGGCGTGGATTCTGCCTCATGAGGCTCTTCTTGCTGGTGTCTGTCCACTCGGCGACGAAGTCAGCCAATGCTCTCCCCTTGATGACCCTGGTGGTGTCGAAGCGCAGGCCAAAAGGTTGCAGCTCAATGTTCCACCCTGCGACGCGGTCAGTGGCGTTTGGATTGCGCAGGATCTGCTCCAGAGGGAATGATGTGACCACCGTGATGGGGTGGCCCTGGAAGTAGTGGCGCAGCTTCCTGGAAGCGATGAGGAGCGCGAGGAGGAGCTTCTGCTGCATAGTGTACCGCTCGCGAGCATCTCGCAGCACAGTGCTGACGAAGTAGACGGGATGCTCGACGAGGGTTGTCGATGGTGACGCAGCGCTGGGTTCCTCGGGAGCCTTGTCGAGCCTCTGAGGTGGACCCTCGACGAGGGTGCCTTCTGGTTGCGGGCTCGGCATGGGGCTCAGGGCCTGAAGAGGATGTTTCCTTGTCGGGGGGATCTGGGCTTGGCGTGGCGGTGTCCTTCTTGGCGAGGACTGGCTCTTCCCTTTCTGCCACCAAGGCTGCGCTCACTGTTTGTGGAGTGGCTGATAGGTACAGCTTCAGATGCTCGCCAGGCCTTGGGGCAACCATGACAGGTGGGCTAGCCAAGTACTTCTTCAGGTCTTCAAATGCCTTGTCCGCCTCAGGCGTCCACTTGAACGTGCCAGACCGCTTCATGAGCTTGAAAAATGGCAGCGCCCTCTCGCCGAACTTGGAGATGAAACGGCCGAGGCTGGCCATGCATCCCGCGAGGCGCTGCATGTCCTTGAGGCGACGAGGTGGCTGCATCTCTTCTATGGCTTTGATCTTGTCAGGATTCGCTTCTATGCCGCGGTGAGACACTAGGAACCCGAGGAGTTTGCCTGACGGTACCCCGAAGACGCACTTGGCGGGGTTCAGCTTGATGCTTACTTTGCGCAGGCTGGCAAAGGTCTCCTCGAGGTCCTCCATGAGGGTGTGCTCTTCGCGAGTCTTGACCACGATGTCGTCGACGTAGGCTTCTGCATTTCTTCCCATCTGAGCCCCCAAGGCCTTCCTCATGAGCCTCTGGAAGGTGGCGCCGGCGTTCTTCAGCCAAAGGGCATGCAGACGTAGCAATACACACCACAAGGGGTGAGGAATGCTGTCTTCTCCTCATCCTCCTTCGCCATCTTGATCTGGTGGTAGCCTGAGAAGGCATCCAGAAAACAGAGGAGGTCGCAGCCGGCGGTGGAGTCCACGATCTGGTCTATCCGAGGCATGGGGTACGGGTCCTTGGGGCAGGCCTTGTTGAGGTCGGTGTAGTCGATGCAGAGCCTGCCGCCCCCGGTGTGCTTGGGAACGACCACCGTGTTGGAGAGCCATGTGGGGTGTGGAACTTCCTGATGATGTGCTTCTTTCAACTTCTCTACTTCCTTGATGATGAACTCTTGCTTCTCTGGCGCCTGGCGCCGTGCTTTCTGCTTCACGGGGCGTGCGTTTGGACACACGGCTAAGTGGTGCTCGATCACCTCCCTCGGTACTCCGGACATCTCTGACGGTGTCCATGCGAACATGTCAGAGTTTGCCCTGAGGAAGGCGACGAGCGCGCTTTCCTATTTGGGAGGCAAGCCAGCGCCTATGGTGACGCTAGCCCCCGAGCCGCTGGCGTCCATGACACCTTCTTCGTGGCTGCCTGCTCCTGTGAGAACAGCTGCTTCTTCTTCGCGGGCCTCTCGAGGGGCTCCATGTCCTCATCAGCGGGGAATGCCACGGCAGCGGCCTTGTAGGCGGTCTCGACAGAGCGCATTGCGTCCTGGACTTGACCGTGGATGGCGATGGTGCCGCCGCTGCCTGGAAGCTTGACGATGTTGTACGCATGGTGAGTGACGGCCATGAACTTCGCGAGGGCGGGGTAGCCGAGGATGGCGTTGTAGGGCAGGCCAATGTGTGCGACGTCGAAGTCGATCTGCTCGGTGCGGTAGTTCTGCGGCGTGCCGAAGGTGACCGCGAGCCTCACCTGCCCCAGAGGTGTGGTGGAGCCACTTGTCACCCCCGTGAAGGGCCTAGAGGGCATGAGCCACTCGTAGGGCACTTGAAGCTGCTCGAAGGTCTCGACAGAGATGACGTTCAAGCCCGCACCCCCATCTATGAGTGTCTTGGCGACGGCGATGTTGTTGATGATGGGGGTGCACACCAGAGGGATGGTGCCTACAGCCTTGGTCGACTTGGGGTGGTCCTTGGAGTCGAAGGCGATGGTGTACTGCGACCACTTGAGGGGCTGGGAAGCCTCAAGCCCTGGAAGCGCTGCGCTGACCTCGCGAGAGAATTGCTTGAAGTGGTTGTTGGACTTGGGCGCTGGGACCCGCCGAGGATGCAGGCTATTGCCCCCTGAGGGGCCTGGTAGCCCCCAGGGTTCTCGTCGGGGAGGTTGCCGTTTTGCCCAGCGTTGTTCCCCCGAGCCCTGTGCTGGAAGTTGTGGCGTCCACCTCCGCGGCCACCACGGCCTCCGCCGCGGCCGCCGCGGCCCTGGTTCTTCTCCGCTCCTTGCTGAGCTGCTTGAGCTCCCAGCAGTCTTCAGTGCGTGGTTGTGCCTGTTGTGGTAGATGCAGTATGGGCGATTGTCCGCCTTTTTCTCTTCAGCCGCCGGAGAGGCCTCGCGAGGCTGCTTTGCGTCAGGCTCTGCCGCGAGGATGGCGGTGGTCTTGCGCTTCTCGGCAGGCTTCTTCTTGCTCCTGGACCCCTCTGGAGGGTCTCCTCCACTTCCTTCTTGACGAAGAGGAGGCCCTCTTCAGCCTTGGCGCACTTGTCAGCCAGATCAAAGAGCTTCACCACAGAGGAAGGGTGTCGTGGATGCCGAGCTTCTCGAGCATCCTGTGGTTCGTGACGCCCTCCCTGAAGGCGGAGATGACGTGCGAGTCCGGGATGTTCGGAATCTTGTTGCGGACCTGGCTGAAGCGCTGGATGTATCTGCGGAGGGTCTCGTCAGGCTTCTGGCGCACCGCGCGAAGGTCGTTGTAGGTGAGCGCGCGTTCGTAGGTGCCCTTGAAGTTGGCGACGAAGACCTTGCAGAGGTCCTCCCACGTGTCGATGGTGTTCTCGGGGAGGTTCATGAGCCACGAGAGCGCGGAGTCCTTGAGCGCCATGGAGAGCCAGTTGGCCATCACCTTGTCGTCGCCTCCTGCAGCCTGGATGGAGACGGTGTAGAGCTGCAGGAACTCCAGAGGGTTGGTCCTGCCGTCGTAGCGTGGAGGGAGGTCTGGCTTGAACTTCAGGCCAGACGACGCGGCGCAGGTTGCGGGTGAAGGCGGTGCAGCCCGTGGCGTATGTCACGGCGCCACCAGCGAGTACGCCGCGGTTCTGGCGACCTGCAGCGGCAATCTCCTGCACGACGCGGTTGTGGCGGTCCCTCTGGCGCTCGATCTCCACGCGGGCATCCGCCGGAGTCCGCTGCACAATCTGGCAGTCGTGCGGCGAGGATGCGTGCGACGCGGCGCGGTGGTTTGCTGCCGGAGCTGCAGCTGGAGGAGGTGGCGGAGGCGGAGGGGGAGGAGGAGCGCCGTGCGCTATGTTCCCCTCGCGTCCGGAGTGGCGCACCAGCGAGCGAGGGGGCTGGTGCTGCAGTGGTGGCGGCAGGAACGGCGGCGGCGTTGATGAGCTCCTCGAGACGCCCAAGCCAGTTGTCGTGGCCCGCCTGCGTGGGACGGTAGCGCAGCAGCTCTTGCGCCATCAGTAGCGCGGTGGCTGGACTGGGCGCTGCTCGGCCCATCGTGGAGGCGCTCTCGCGCCTGGATGGGTGCAAGGAGGAAGCTCCCTCGTCCTCGCCGTCGATGCCGCCGTCGTTGCCGCTGCCGTTGCCGCCGTCATCCTCAGGATGCTCGACGCGCGGCTCGGCGTTGCGCTCTGAAGCGCGGTTGGCGCGTGGGCGACCACGCGGGTTGTGGTTGGCGGCGGGCTCGGTGTTGGCCCTGCCGGACGTCCGTCGCGCGAGACGCGCAGCTCGCGTGTCAGTCATGGCGCGGAGAGGTTGAAGAAGTTGAAGACGCGCCTCAGCCCCCTACCTGGCGCGCCAAATGTCGGAGACTAGTCCCAGGAACTAGGGGTGTCTCTCAAAGCCAGGAAACGAGTAAGGGGCTGAACACAACGTCAAACAAATCCTCAACAACCTCGGCGACGGTGCTCGTCGAGCTCGGTGAGGAACATCACGACAGAGAGTAACACGAGCCGCTACCCAGGTTCAGGCCCACCGTGAGGTGTAAAAGCCCTACGTCCTGCTAAGATGTATTGCACTGCTTGGAGAGGTTCACAGTACAAGGTGCTTGCCGAGGGCACAGTTATGGCTATGGTGGACTATGGTGGAATGAGCTCCGTCTTCTTCTCAGACGTAGCTCCTTGGTTGTGGAATGAGTTGGTGAATGCGGGATCCCCCTCCTAGGTCGTACACTGGCTCCTTATATACTGGGCTTGGTCCTCTTCCCCGAAAACTCCGGCGGGAAGGGATACCACAATGCCGCCGAGTTGGAGCACAGCGCACAGCGTCGGGGGCGTCCATGGACGCGGTCCAGGCAGAGAGCACGTCGTCTTGGCAGAAAAAGCCACCGTCCAACCAGGACGGTGGGCTGGCGCTGCAGAGCTTTGGGGCGTGCCCCACGGTGACGTCGCAGTTGGAGCGTAGCGGCGGCCGGCCGCTTTATCACCAATTTGGCAAGTCTTGGAGTCCGCTTTGCTTGCCGCAGCTCCTTTGACCACTTTATACACGAGAATGGCAACTGCGGCGTCTTCGTCATCGCGCGCAGGCGCGCGCGTCACTCTGCGGCGGGCACAGAGCCCATGTGCGCTCTGCAGCGGTGCAGGAGCTTGCTTCCACTTGAAGGAACCCCGCGAGGCCTGAACCCTCACCGAGGTTTTGTAGCCGTTGACTTCTCGCGAGGGAAAACCTCCCGAGGGTGGCGCGGAGACGCGCCAGGGCCTGAAGATCTTCTAGGAGAGGCCTTCCCGAGGCAGAGGTTCCTCTCGAGGCCTCCCAGGCCGATCGTCTGGTCCTTAGCAGAAATGCTCAGTCGAGCAAAGAAGCCCTCGCGAGGGAAAATGCCTCGCGAGGCTCGTCAGGCTGAAAGCCTGGTCCTTAGTAGAATTTCCTGCGAAGCGTTTGAGGGCTGTGGCAGGCCGGCCCATGATACCCCGGTTTCCACTGGGCCGATAGTTTGCCAAATATGTTGGTACTCAAAGTGGTGTTAAGAAAAGAACCATTTGGGTTGCCCAGCCTATTGTGACTAACCTCTTAGGACCCAACTTGGTTGGGGACCAACAAGCTAAAACTTGATCAATAGGTGTTGTTGGAGGGAATTGAAGACTTGGCTACATCATGAAGAATCAAGGGATCTTCATCAATTATATTCTCTCAAGCCAAGTCATTTGGGTTATATTGTTCTATCTCTTATCCAATGTTCCTCCTTGCGGTAACTTGTGCTTATATCTTATATACATTGAAAGTTGCTTGCACCCTTGCATGTCTTTGGTTTTGCACCTTGCTAGTGTTTGTATGTGTTGTGTTCTCTACTTACTTATCTTGAGAAATGAAGTATATGTATGTTGGTTTGCACACCATTTACTTGTTTTGAGTCTTATTGATTTTATTTGATATCTTATCTCGATTGGCTCTCTTTGAGAGATTAATGGACTATCCATTTTTGGAGAGTGATATGCTTCGTGCACTTCACAATCCTAAAAATGTGTGTACATGAGGAATACCACTTAGTGATGTTATTTCAATATTATCAATTCTCTATGTGGTATGTCATGCTCATGAGAAATTCAAATTCTATAATGTCCATTAATTATCTCTAGTTGGTTTTGCTTGCCTCTTGTTAAGAAATATTGGATTATCACATTATGGGGGAGTAATAAGCTTTGTGCATATTACAAACCTAGAAAATGTGAACATGTGAGGTATTGCCACGTAGAATTGATATTTTTCATTATCTTTTTCTTTGTGGCATGTTTCTCAAACAAGTTTCATATTTGCTTAAATGTGTTTTGTCTCACTCTTTTGGATCTTGTTTGTGATAGACATTCTTGGTATGGTTTCCCCCAAATATGTTCGTATATATTTTTGGGAAACCGATTGCTTCAAGCTACTCTTTGTAGTTGCTTTGCATGATCGCGTGAATATTTGAAGCTGTCAAGAATATCAATTTTTCTAAGCATGGTTTTTTAAATCTTATTCTTTGCCATATGCTTATTTTATTGTGAAGTTGGTCTTGTGTGTCATTCCTATATACCACCGAGAAATATCTCTATATACTCCTTGTTCATGACAAGTGATACTCATAATTGTGGTGGAATTTGTAGACCATATTCACTTTGGCTCTTGCTTTGAATTACCTTAATTTTATTGCCAAGGATTTGATTTGATCTAACTCCTCTTGTCTTTCTTGTATCTTTTGGATCCTTGTTGCTCTACTTAAAATTTGCTTTGTGCTTTCTTGAGTTAGGAAAAGCAATGATCACATTCTTGTGCATTTACATTCAAAGTCATACATCTAGATAATGCACTATTCTTGAGGAAGCAATCCTACATTGAGTAGAACATCATTCTTTTAAATTGGTTTTGTATCTTATTGCTTTCCTTGAACATGACTAGTGTTTGAATAATATGTATGGAGAGTTATGATCCCATTTGTGTGCATTTTGTATTCAAATGCAAGATCATAAATAATGCACAAATCTTGGGGGAGCAATCCTATATGCTTTTGAACATTAGTTGTCTTCATTTGGTATTTGATCCCGATGACATGTCTCTTTGGAAGACAAACATTTTTCGTCTTGGCACAAAGTGCCATCATGAAAAGTGTAGAGGGTTTGGTTTATTCCTTGATGGTATTTTCATCAATTGGTATCTTACTTTCATTTGCTATCTTTTCAAAGTGGTATCTTCAATCATGTGTTGATTTGGGTCTTTGATATAATTTGGATAATTCTTTTTCTTGTCACACTTGTGTGTGCTTTTTTGGTTTACTTGGTGTTTTGTCCAAATTATATCTCATTTGGTTCTTGAAAGTCTTGTGCATGCATATTTACTATATGTATATCTTATGGCATGCTTACTTTCTTATGGCATGCTTACTTTCGTTGATCCAATATATAGGATAAACTCAATCAAATCCTAAATGGTTAAGATGTGCATGAAATTCAATTTCATATCAATATGCACATATTTATGTGGAGTTTGTCCTATGTATTGTAGTTGCTCTAACTACTTTGGACCCAATGAGTTTGGGTACCATGTTGTACTTGAATTTGTTTTAGGTACATCGGAGGTGCATTGGAAGCTAGTCTCATCTACAAGGAAGGTGTTATCACCATGTGCTTATTGGAGCCAAGCTCGGATGATCATGAACTCTTATCTTCTGCATCACCAATGCTATCTCGGTAACAAGTATCTACCTCATGCATACATTTCTAGCTTTCAACCTTGTGTAGGTTGTATCTTGGCATGAATGTGGTTCTTGCAAAGTTCTTATTAAAATATCTTTATTGCAAATGTGAGCAAGCCGGGATGATTACATATCAAGGGGAATATATATAAATCATTTTTATGATTCACCAATCCCAAATATGTTAATCTAGCACATTCTACTCTATGTCTCGCATATGCAATATTGATGATTTTTCAAAATCATTTGCCTTTTACGATACTTGTTATCTTTCTCGGAACATCCCATTTATCACCTTATCCCTTGTGGATATTTTTTTGATGCTATGATGAGTGTGTGTTGGAAGTTCATCTATATCCCTTTAAGATAAAATTGAGCTTTGTGCTATGCTTGTAAGCA
This sequence comes from Poa pratensis, assembly GCA_947311845.1. Classification (NCBI taxonomy): domain Eukaryota; kingdom Viridiplantae; phylum Streptophyta; class Magnoliopsida; order Poales; family Poaceae; genus Poa; species Poa pratensis. The sequence continues at coordinate 65,692,465 of CAMZMU010000033.1, read as the reverse complement.
AAGATCTTATTGGTGTATTTATGACTTCCTCTTGGATATCATGTTCTCTACCTGTGTACCTATTTTGTGTGTGCTTGTTTCTTTGTGGACTTATATCTTCTTGATTAGTGTCTACTTAGAAACTTATACACATAAGAATAGTTACATCTTTAATTGGTATTTCAACTCTTTAGTGACCACTTTTATTGCTTTTGATTCTTTGGTGGTTTCTAAAAGGCACAAGCTTTGTTTTTCTTTTGATATTCCTTTTTGCATCTCAATAAGCTTGTGGACCTAGTTGCTACATCTTCTTTAGGTTGTGTGTATGGAGAGACATGATATGCACTATGTGCCTCATATATTGAAAGACTATGTTGATGCTCGCTCGTCCTTGTATTAGTCTCCTAAAATGTCTTCTAAGATCACACCCATCCCTTTCGGTTGAGCAAGTTTTTAGTTCTCGCTTCTTGCTCTTGTTGCTCAACATTTTATTTGTTGCAAGTTGTATTGGTTCTTTTCCTATTTTTGCTCGCTTGCACTTGTTTGTGTTCAAAATTATCTAGGAGGAGTGAGGATTCCATGTTGTGCGCACTATATTGAAATGCAAATCCTTCTTTGTGGACGTACCTTGGGGAGTTCCCTCTTGATTTTTAGAACACTTGGTTGATCTTATCATAATATCTTCTTTTGTTCAATTGGTTTTTCGGATCCTATTGGTTACTTCTTTTGTTGAAGTATCTTTCAATGTGATTTTGTTTTGTAATCTTTGGATCCTCAATATAGTTTGATCCTCTTCCCAACTATTCGTCATTGGATATGTGCATTTGATTTCATTCATGTTATGAGAAATGCACACATTATGGGGGAGCTCTTACTATATTGGCCTTCTAAATTTTCCCTCCCATTTCGGCAATCGATGCCAATGGGGGAGAAGTTTAGAGGGTTTAATGGATTTTGGTCTTATGCTCCAGTTTCGTTCTTAAGCATTTGCCTTTCATGATCTCGCATCCTTGCTCATTGTTTTGCGTGGTTGCTTAATTCATTATAAACCCTCGTAAAAGGGATTGTCATCAATTACCAAAATGGGGGAGATTGAAAGTGTATGGTGCCCCCATGCGTGGTTTTGGTAATTAATGACAATCCTTATGGACTAATGTGTGCATTGAGATATTCTTATAGATCTCGTCCATAGGAAAAGATTGGAATTCATGTGTTAGACTCTAGAAGATAAAGTGATGACCAAAGTAATATTCAAGGTGTGATACACACAAATGGTCATCTAGAAGATTGAGTGAATGATTGCGTGGATCACATGTTCGTTGGGAGACCCCAAGAGGAAGGTATGATGCAGTATAGCAGCAGTTTTCCCTCAGTATGAAACGAAGGTTTAATCGAACCAGTAGGAGCAAGAAATCACTTCGGAAGGTTGTCAGTGGCGCGCTGACGTGGAACCTGCACACAACACAATCAAACTACTTTGCCCCAACGAAACAGTGAGGTTGTCAATCTCACCGGCTTGCTGAAAACAAAGGATTAAACGTATGGTGTGGAAAACAGTAGTAAATTGCAGAGAATGAAAAGGAACAGTGTTGCAGTTGGTTGTATTATCAGTGTAAAAGAATGGACCGGGGTCCACAGTTCACTAGTGGTGTCTCTCCATAAAAGATAACTAACATGCTGGGTGAACAAATTACAGCTGGGCAATTGACAAAATATTGAGCGCATGACAATGCATATATATGACATGATGATTACTATGATATTCATGTGGGCATTACGACAAAATACATAGACCGTTATCCAACAGCGTCTATGACTAATAATCCACCGCCAGGTTGTCATACCGAGTTCCCCGTTGGTATTAAGTTGCAAGCAACGGATAATTGCATTAAGTAATGTGCGTAATGTAAACAAATGCATTAGACCTAACGGCGTACCCTTAAGCTAAGCATCGGTTATTTTATCCCTAGTGGCAACAGCACATCCACAATCTTAGAAGTTATTGTCACTCTCCCAGATTACCGGAGGCATGAACCCACTATCTAGCATAAATACTCACTCTTGGAGTTACAAGCATCTACTTGGCCAAAGCATCTACTAGTAACGGAAAGCATGCAAGATCATAAATAACATATAAGATAGATTGATAATCAACTTGACATAGTATTCAATATTCATCGGATCCCAGCAAACACAACATGTAGCATTACAATAAGATGATCTTGATCATGATAGGCAGCTCACAAGATCTAAACATGATAGCATAAAGTGGAGAGACAACCATCTAGCTACTGCCATGGACCCGTAGTCCAAGGATGAACTACTCACGCATCACTCCGGAGGCAGGCATGGTGATGTAGAGCCCTCCGGTGATGATTCCCCTCTCCGGCAGGGTGCCGGGAAGAGCTTCTGAACCCTCCCGAGCTAGGGTTGACGGCGGCGGCGTCTCTGGAACTTTTCGTGGATAATGGCTCGGGTATTTAGGGTTTTCGCGTCGGGAAGAATAAATAGGCGAAAGGGCGGCGGCTGCGGAGCCACGAGGGCCCCACACCACCCCACGGCGCGGCAGGGGGGCCGCGCGGCCCCATGGTGTGGGTGCCACGTGGCCCTCCTCCGTCTCTCCTCTGGACTCCGTCTTCGTGTTGGAAAAATAGGAGGTTCTGTCCAAGTTTCGTCCAATTCCGAGAATATTTCCAGACTAGCTTTTCTGGAATACAAAAACAGCAGAAAACAGGAACTGGCACTGTGGCATCTTGTTAATAGGTTAGTCCCAGAAAATGCATAAAAATGCTATGAAGTGTATATAAAACATGTAACAATTGGTATAATATCAACATGGAACATCAGAAATTATAGATACGTTTGAGACGTATCAAGCATCCCCAAGCTTAGTTCTACTCGTCCTCGAGTAGGTAAAACGATAAAAACAAAATAATTTCTGAGGTGACATGCTACAATCATAATCTTGATCAAATAATATTGTAAAGCACATGTTATGAATGAAGTGATCCAGGTCAATGGTCTATAGTTTGCTAGCAAGTAGATAATGAGCAAACAACTGAATCATATAAGCAAAAACTTTTCATGAATAGTACTTTCGAGACAAGCATCAAAGAGTTTTGCATAAGAGTTAACTCATAAAGCAATAGATTCTAAGTAAAAGGTATTTAACCAACACAAAGGAAGATTTAAGTTTCAGCAATTGCTTTCAACTTTCAACATATATATCTCATGGATATTTGTCAACACAAAGCATATAATAAGTGCAATATACGAGCATATAAAAAATTGTTGCACCAAAGTTGACACTAGTGTTTGCTTCTAAGATAGAAAGAAGTAGGTAAACTGACTCAACATAAAAGTAAAAGAAAGGCCCTTCGCAGAGGGAAGCAGGGATTAAATCATGTGCTAGAGCTTTTTAAGTTTTTGAAATCATATAGAGAGTAAAAATAAGTTTTGAGAGGTGTTTGTTAATTGTCAACGAATCAGAAAATGGAAAGTACAATATGACCCCTGCCAACCAGACTTTTAAGAGCGGCTCCCATGAAGGACGTTATTTCTACCAGCAAGGCAGATCATCCCTCTTTCTCTTTTGTTTACACATGCAGATATTTCACTGTTTGTCATTGCTTGACTGATAAATCAGGGCAAAAATGTGAAGAGAATTAAGCGGTTAAAGTTGTAATTAATTGGGACTGGGCACCCCATTTGCCAGCTCTTTTTGCAAAATTAATGGATAAGCGGATGTATATGCCGCTAGTCCGGTGGTAAAGTCTGTTTGACAGTTGACATAAAGACATCCACCCCGTCCTCATGAGCTTGGTAAACATTGACACAAAATAGGAGTAATAAAGTTTGAATAGTTTAAAGGTAGCACATGAAAAATTTACTTGGAATGGCAAGGAAATACCACATATAGGTAGTTATGGTGGACACAGATGGCATGGATTTTGGCTCAAGGTTTTGGATGCACGAGAAGCATTCCCTCTCAGTACAGAGTTTAGGCTAGCAAGGTTATTTGAAGCAAACACAGGATATCAACCGACACAGCAAGGCTTATATGAAAACATATTGCAAGCATTATAAGACTCTACACTGTCTTCCTTGTTAACCAAACCCTTTTACTAGAAAATATCTAGACCTTAGAGATACCAATCATGCAAACCAAATTTCAACGAGCTTTACGGTAGTTCTTCATTAATAGGTTTTAACTACATGATACAAAAGCTTAAACATGAACTACTTGATAACTCAAAACAATTGACAAGTATCAAATTATCCAATACAATGATCTACAAGAATATGTAAGCTTTTTCCATTATACCATCTACCACATGCAACATTTTCTGTTCCAACCAAACACCAATCAATTTATTTCAACATAAACTCTCCAAACAATTATAAGTGAAGCAAGAGAGTACTTTCTTTAAAAGAACTAACAGCTCTGAATAAGAGATGCATGCAAAACAGGAGCTAAAAGCATAGCAATAGCTAGATAAGAATACTCAACAAGTATAAGTGAAGAATAGGAGTATTCATATGAAAAAGCGGAGCGTGTCTCTCTCCCAATCAAGAATGCTGGGGTCCAATCAAGTTGACCATAAGAAAAATAAAATACTGAAAATAAAAGCACACAGACGCTCCAAGTAAAGCACATATGATGTGAAAGAATTAAAATATAGTTTCACTAGAGATGACCTGATAAGTTGCTGATGAAGAAGGGGATGCCTTGGGCATCCCCAAGCTTAGACGCTTGAGTCTTCTTGAAATATGCTGGGGTGATCCATGGGAGCATCCCCAAGCTTAAGCTCTTCACTCTTCTTGATCACATTATATCATCCTTCTCTCTTGACCCTTGAAAACTTCCGCCACACCAAACTCAAAGTAATTCTCATTAGAGGGTTAGTGCACAATCAAAAACTCACATGTTCTATAAGGACACAAACATGACCGTTACTTTTAACATTAGCTACTGCCACTGATGTTATGTGAAGCTCTTCACCCTAAAAAAGAATTCCACTCAACACTAGTAAAAGAGAGAATGCGAAAAATAAAAGACAGAATCTGTCTAAACAGAACAGTCCGCAAAGACGAATTTTTTCGAGGCACTTACGTTGCTCAGATCGAAAAACTTTAAACTAACGAAAGATGCGTACATATCTGAGGATCACGCACAAAAATTGCAGATTTAAATAATTTTTCTGTGATTTTACAGAATTAAAACGGTGAACAGCAGAAATCTGTTCCTGCGCAGAAATCCAAATCTAGCATCATCTTCCTATTAGAGGCAATACTTGGCACAACAATGCGATAAAATAAAGATACAAAGGATTGTTACAGAAGTAAACAACTCCTTGACTCAAAAAAAGAAAAATTGCAGAAATAAAATAATGGGTTGTCTCCCATAAGCGCTTTTCTTTAACGCCTTTCAGCTAGGCGCAGAAAGTAAGAATCAAGTGTTTCCAAGTGATGAAGCATCAACAGAAAGGTTGGAAGTTTTCTCAACAATGCATTGTATCTTATCTATATAAGTTTCAGAGACTCCTCTTTCATTACTTTTAGGCACACTATCCTCATCAAATAAATTTTCAGGAACAATCCAATCAAAATTCTTTTCTAGTGCCTCATGCATTCCTACAAACTTAAAAGGTATTGGTATCTTAACTTCCCCCTCATAATTAGTTTCTTTGGTGTACTTAAGCCTCTCTTTTTCCAGTTTCTCAGTGTATTGACAACATCATTATAATAGCCAAGCATCTTATATCGAATAAAAACTTTTCTAGCTTCTCTAGCAACATCACCAAATTCTTTAAGCAAGGTTTCTAAAACAAAATCTTTCTTTTCACCATCTTCCATATCATGAAGTTTAAGGAACATATGCTGCATTATAGGATTCAGATTGACAAACCTAGCTTCCAACATGTGAACTAGAGAAGCTGTAGCAATTTCATAATTTGGAGCAAGTTCTACCAAGGATCTATCTTCAAAATCTTTAAGCCTACTAATGTGACCCAAGAATTCCTCAATGTTATCTCTTTGAATGATAGACCCACTACCCACAGATATGTCTTTTAAAGTATACTTAGGGATAAGCATGATGAAATAACATAAACTAAACAGAAAATAAACTAGATGCAAGTAACTAATTTTTTTTGTGTTTTTGATAAATAAAGCAAACAAGACTAGAATAAAATAAACTAAGCAAGACAATAACAAAGTAAAGAGATTGGAAGCGTGAAACTCCCCTTGCAGAAATCCTCTTGCTTTCCAATATGGCGTGTGGAAGGGGAAGCAAGGAGATTTCTGAACCGAAGTGCTTCTGCTCCCCGGCAACGGCGCTAGAAAATATGCTTGATTGCGTGGATCACACGTTCGTTGGGAGACCCCAAGAGGAAGGTATGATGCAGTATAGCAGCAGTTTTCCCTCAGTATGAAACCAAGGTTTAATCGAACCAGTAGGAGCAAGAAATCACTTCGGAAGGTTATCAGTGGCGCGCTGACGTGGAACCTGCACACAACACAATCAAACTACTTTGCCCCAACGAAACAGTGAGGTTGTCAATCTCACCGGCTTGCTGAAAACAAAGGATTAAACGTATGGTGTGGAAAACAGTAGTAAATTGCAGAGAATAAAAAGGAACAGTGGTTGCAGTTGGTTGTATTATCAGTGTAAAAGAATGGACCGGGGTCCACAGTTCACTAGTGGTGTCTCTCCATAAAAGATAACTAACATGCTGGGTGAACAAATTACAGCTGGGCAATTGACAGAATACATAGACCGTTATCCAACAGCGTCTATGACTAATAATCCACCGCCAGGTTGTCATACCGAGTTCCCCGTTGGTATTAAGTTGCAAGCAACGGATAATTGCATTAAGTAATGTGCGTAATGTAAACAAATGCATTAGACCTAACGGCGTACCCTTAAGCTAAGCATCGGTTATTTTATCCCTAGTGGCAACAGCACATCCACAATCTTAGAAGCTATTGTCACTCTCCCAGATTACCGGAGGCATGAACCCACTATCTAGCATAAATACTCACTCTTAGAGTTACAAGCATCTACTTGGCCAAATCATCTACTAGTAACGGAAAGCATGCAAGATCATAAATAACATATAAGATAGATTGATAATCAACTTGACATAGTATTCAATATTCATCGGATCCCAGCAAACACAACATGTAGCATTACAATAAGATGATCTTGATCATGATAGGCAGCTCACAAGATCTAAACATGATAGCATAAAGTGGAGAGACAACCATCTAGCTACTGCCATGGACCCATAGTCCAAGGATGAACTACTCACGCATCACTCCCGAGGCAGGCATGGTGATGTAGAGCCCTCCGGTGATGATTCCCCTCTCCGGCAGGGTGTCGGGAAGAGCTTCTGAACCCTCCCGAGCTAGGGTTGACGGCGGCGGCGTCTCTGGAACTTTTCGTGGATAATAGCTCGGGTATTTAGGGTTTTCGCGTCGGGAAGAATAAATAGGCGAAAGGGCGGCGGCTGCGGAGCCACGAGGGCCCCACACACCCCACGGCGTGGCAGGGGGGGCCCGCGCGGCCCCATGGTGTGGGTGCCACGTGGCCCTCCTCCGTCTCTCCTCTGGACTCCGTCTTCGTGTTAGAAAAATAGGAGGTTCTGTCCAAGTTTCGTCCAATTCCGAGAATATTTCCAGACTAGCTTTTCTGGAATACAAAAACAGCAGAAAATAGGAACTGGCACTGTGGCATCTTGTTAATAGGTTAGTCCCAGAAAATGCATAAAAATGCTATGAAGTGTATATAAAACATGTAACAATTGGTATAATATCAACATGGAACATCAGAAATTATAGATACGTTTGAGACGTATCAGTGATCATTCATGTTTATCTCCAAACCATCATATATATCAAGAGAAGAAGACGAAGTGCAAGTGGATACATGAAGCAAGGCTCTCCCATAATGGAGTATGGGGGAGTATTTGGATAAGTCTTCATCAAGCATGTGCTAGCAAGCACAATCAAGAAAGGTGTTCCAACTTGATCGTCATCATCTAGCTCAAGTGGAATGCGCAAGGCAAAGGTATGATCTTGATAGGGTTTCTATTTTACCGGTCCTATGGTGTTAGTGGGAGACCGGGTCATAGGATAGACGGCGTACTATCAAAAGGGGTTCTCAAGTGAGTAACTTGATCGCATCTTTGTGGAGAGCTCAAACCTTTGCATACTTGGCATATCATCTTTCTTGGTTCTTATTTGGCTTTTATCCATGTGAGAATTTAGAGCTTGTGTTCATCTCCATACCAAGCTCTAGTTCATCAAAAACGGATTTCATATACATATCTTGTTGCATTTTTTATGTTGGAGGTTTTACCGGTTTGTCTTTTCTAAGAGAGGTCAAACTCTCCTCTTGTGTCTTCCTCCTCACATGATGGATTATGATGTTTCTCTGCATGATCTTGAAGAGCTTTTCGTTGCGATTCCAACGAGCCCAAGATCATCGAAATTGGAGTCCGGATGAAAAAGATATTGCAGTTTTCATTTTACTGTTTCTGTCAGTTTTCAGACAACCGGATATTCCGATTAACTTCAGAAATTTCTGATTAGAAATATCCGGCTCCCTCCAGGAGACTTCGCGTTTTCCACCGGATATTCCGGTCCTAAATTGGCCCGAAATATCCGATTTTTCCTGTTTTCCTAGCTGTAACGGTTATATTTTGGGAGGGGCTATAAATACCCCTCCCCTTCTTCAACCTAAAGCTAAGCTCGTTTTTCCCCTCTCTCTCCTCCATTGTTGACCTTGGAAAAGCTTGCCCCCTCTCAATCCCTCCCATGATTCTTGCATATCTTTGAGGGAAAAGTGAGAGGAGATCTAGATCTACAATTCCACCAATCAATCTCTCCTCTAAGTGAGGGGAACCTAGTAGATCTTGATCTTGGAGTTCTTGGTGTTTCTCCTCCTTTGTTCTTCCTCTCTTATTCCCCCATAAGCATTTGTTGCTTTGTTGGAATTTGAGAGTGAAGGATTCATTTCTTGTGTTCTTGCCATTGCTTTGTGCATCGGTTTGTGCTCTCCGCGAGGATTCGTGGAAGTGAAAGTTTGTGAGCTTGTTACTCTTGGGTCATTGGACCCTAGAAGCCTTTGTGGTGGTTGAGACCTTTTGTGGTCATTTGGTAGCCATCCGGGATCGCCCAATCCAGTTGTGGGTTGTGCCCCGGGTTGTTGTTGTAAAGGCTCCGGATTCTGCCTCGAAGGATTCCGATAGTTGAAGGTGAACCAATCCTTTGGGATGCGGTTCATCGGAGAAGAAGGTGAGCCTGTTGTGGCGTTGAGACCAACCTGTTGTGTTGGTCTCACACCTCTCCAATGAGACGTACTCCCCTAAAAAGGAGGAACTCGGGAATACATCCTCGTCTCCGCGTGCCTCGGTTATTTCTATACCCGAGCTCTTTACTTATGAACTTTACATTGTAATAGCCTTCGTGCTTGAATTATTCTATATTGCTAGCACCTTGTTGCTTGTCTTGCTTAGCATAAGTTGTTGGTGCACATAGGTGAGCCTAGTATTTAGGTTGTTGGCTTGTTAATTTAAACACCTAATTTTATTCCGTAATTATCAAGCCTAAACCGGAAAAGTTTTAATCGCCTATTCACCCCTCCCCCTCTAGGCAACATCCTTGTCCTTTTATCCGCGCAACCTCCTTTTGCCGCCGGGCAGAAACGGAGGCGGCAAGACAACCACGTTGTTCCCAGCGCCGGGCAGAAACGGAGAAGGAACCCTTCCGGCTGTCGGCTCTAAGCTCCCTCCCGTATACGGTGGTGTCGTCTTGGGGGGCACTTGGCTTCGTGTGCGTCCAACGGACGGGTAAAATCCCAAGCCATCGTCCCGAAGAAGGCCAAGGCTATGGAGGTGGTGGTGGTGGTTCTTCGCCCTATGGAGGTGGTGAAGGTGGTGCTAGTGGTTGTGGTGGTGGTTGTTCAACTAATGGTGATGATGGTGGTGATATGCTCAATGGTGAAAGGATCGTATGGCCACCTAGAGGGGGGGGGGGTGAATAGGTGCTAGTCAAAATTTTAATTCTTTTTCGATTAAGGCTTGACACAAAGGTAAATTCTCTAGATATGCAACTACGGTGAATTTACCTATATGACAAATTAACCCTAAACAAGATAAGATACAAGTAATAACTAGAGAGAAGGAGTAACCGAACGGGAAGCACGCGGAGACAAGGATGTATTCCCGAGTTCCTCCTTTTTAGGGGAGTACGTCTCGTTGGAGGGGTGTAAGTTTCAAACTCAAGACGCCACAAATGGCCTCACCCTATTCTCCGATGAACCTCGCCCAAAAGCTCGGTTCACCTTCCACTATCGGAATCCTTCAAGGCGGAATCCGGAGCCCTTACAACTACTTGGGCACAACCCACAAAAGGATTGGGAGCTCCCAAACACCACGAATCTGCTACACAAAAATAGCAAGCAAGTAAGTACAACAAGATGCCTAGGTTTTCCTAGTGGAAACTCTAGGCTCAAATCCCTCAAGTAAATGAGGGGGAAATGAAGAACGCTTCGGTGAAGTTGTAGATCGGGGCCTTCTCCTTCAATCCTCCAAGTATGAGCGAGTTTGGGTGGAGGGATTGGGAGATCTATGTAGTTGAAGCTTTTGTTAATGGAGGGGAGAGAGTCTTGAAAGCTTGGTCTTCATTGGGGAAGAAGACCCTTTAAATACCCCCTCCATTAATTCTGCCCGTTGGGAGAAAAGTCGTGCCGCCCGGTAGTACCGGACTCCACCCGGTTGTACCGGGGGTACAGGTCAACGGTCAGCGACTTGGTCTTCGATGAACATCGTCAGCTCGAAATGGTCGAGCGGTAGTGCCGGACGGGGTGGTGCGGTAGTACCGGGCGGTCGATATTACCGGCTCCGCCCGGTAGTGCAGAGGAAAAACACCTCTGAGTCCAGTACCTCCTGGAGATGTTGAGTAGTACCGGGCGACCCCGGTAGTACCGCTTGCCCGGTACTACCGGGCTCATCCGGTAGTACCTACCACATACAGAACAGCCAGACAATGGTTTCTTCGCCTTATTCCTTAGAAACAATGAACACAAACCAGTGCTAATATGAGATAACACCTGAAACACTTTAGCACACACATTAGAGTGCTCATTGTGTTGTCAACAAACATCAAAACCTCATAGGGATGGAAATGCTCTTTCAGATGGTGCCGATGATCTTGGCAACAATGGTCCTGCTTGATTTAATCATCGTCTAGTTGTGTTTGATTGCGCATTCTTTTGGAAAAAACTTAGTTGCTACCTCTTCTATTGTGCATGCCTTCAGATGTGGACTATTTGATGCACTAGATTGTATGATATTTACGTATTTATATTCGGTGTACTGCAACTCTTATATCTCTTTGTTGTTAAAATGAATGTGCAAATTAAAACGGTTACGCGGTACTGCGCGGGCTCAGGGGTGGAACAAGCGCCCTAAACTCGTACTGGTACAAGTTTAAGGCGCCTTTTCCGACCCCGAGCTCGCGCGATACAGCATAACCATTTTCTATGGTATCCGGAACACGTTTTCCAGGACGTCTTTTTCCGGGATCTGTTAGAGATGATCTAATTAGCGGGAACTAGCCAAATATCGTACATAGAGCCTCGCCGGCTGCAATAGGACCACGGCTCTTGCGAGGGTAAACACGGTTGCTCTTCCTACTAACACAAACTGTACACATTTCCAAAACGAGGGCACTCGTCAGGATTGCCCACCAGTGTGTCATGTCTCTTCAGCGAATCCGATTTAATTGAAGAAAGGCCACCCATGAAGACTTGCCGTAGCGGCCCCGTGAAAGCCACGCTAGCATATGCCAAACATATGGCCTTTCACGAGAACACTACCAGCTCCGAAAAGGAGATGAGCAAGACTCATGCCGAATAAGATCTTCATGATAGCTTGAAAGAAGAAAACAACTCTAGCTTCACCATAGGTTAGTCCAAAACGAAGACCAATTGGACGAGCCAGAACAAGAACTTGACTAACAAAGTCTTGCTGCAACCAAACGATTCCTCATCATCGTCGTAGTTGCGCTAGCAACCTCACCTAACAATGCACCCGGCAATGATGTCATCCAGTTATCCCTCCGGTCGATGCACAGCTACAAGTATGGTGCCCCCAATGGAGCGCAGGCACGCCACCATCATCTGATTCGGGGATTTTGGGTTTTCCCCGAGGTAAGGAAAGGAAGTGCAGAGCGTCACCATCACCGTCTCTGGCGACCAGTCGGAAGCACAGTTTTCACAATATCTGCTCCATGAAGCCTCCATCCATCCCATTGGAACGACCTCCTCAAGTCCTTTCACCCAAGCCTGGCACGGATCCGTAGGCCAAGCATAGCCCACTTAAACTAAATCATGGAATATTGGCTCTTGGTCCACTCATCGGAGCCTGATGCCTTGCTGCCATGGCGCTCGCAACCGGTTAAGTCGCGCCGACCGAAGCACAGCCCCAACACCGCTACCCGAAGCTAGCCCTGATGGAGGGAGTGTCGACATGCTTGCTACCTCGTCCACAACAGGAGTGGGTCGCGCCATGGGAGGGGAGCATTGGCGTACCATGTTGGCGGAGTCACCACGAAACAGAGCGCCAAGGAGCTTCATCATCGGGATGCCACACGTGTGCTACCACCCAAAGCTAGTGTCGTGCCACACCGGCACGGATAAGCCCCACTTCTGTTGTGGCATGAGGCCTTTATTTGACAGCGGCGAGGGGAGGAAAGTGCGGGAGAGTGAATGGATCAATATGGTCTACTAGAGGGGAGGTGAATTGGAGACTAACAATAATTGAGATTTTCTGGATGTGTAACTAGGTGGAAATCCTATATGACAAGCATACAATATGTAAAGAGAAACAATAAGTAATGAGTAAAGATGAGACATAATCGAAAAGGTGGACATAAGGATGTAATTTCTGAAGTTCCTTCAAGAGAAGTACGTCTTCATTTAAGGGGTGTGGTGCAACAAATGCACCATTGGGACAAAACTTCCCTGCTTCCTCTTCCTCGTCTTCTTCATAGGACACCGCCTTGGCCTTCAATGCAATATTGGCTTCTTGAACCTCTAGCACGGGCAAGTGCATTCTCAGCGGTCTGTTTCAACATCCCCATAGAGACTAACTCTTTCAAAACATCATCTCAGAACATGGTGTGGAAGTCCGATCTTTGGCGAATCTTTGTAGAATTTTGTTTGTCAAACGGCATGATGGCCTTGAAAATATACGCCTGGTCCAATTGTCATCCAACATCCTTGCTCCCATGTTCCTTCAAGGAAACCGCAAGGGCCATGAGTCTTCGAGAGAGATATTTTGGGGATTCATCTTCAATCATCACGAACCCATCAGACTCATCTTATACCACATCAAACTTGGAGAATTCCCAGCCCCTCCCTCATTTTCTACAAACTCACTCTCCACTAATCGTCGCCACCTTTGACCATCTCGTAGCCGGAAGGGAACCAAGCCACTCGAAATCCGTCGCTCCTGACTAGTTCCGCTCCTATAAGATATTTGGGAGCTAGCTATGTGGATGTCCAAATTCCATTATTCCGTTGTTGTTTGGTTACTAAGAATACCGTCGATCCAAATGACAATTGTTGTACTAACCTCGAATGTGTTGGTTACAAAAAATGAGCCATTCATATTGGCTCAGCTAGCTCATTAAGTCTTCTACATCATCGACATGATGAATAAGAAGAGACACATAGTAATACCCTAAAGAAGAGTATCTTCGGTCTTGACGAGGTGGACTTCGAGGATGATTGCAACAAAATTGACGAGATTACTTGCGCTTCTTTCTTGTTCACACAAATAATGAAGATGAAATTCTGGCGACAGAGCCTTGCATCGAGATTATCATCGTGGAGGATGAAACATGTATTTCTATAGAAATTTGTATGAATTACTAATAACATGTGTGAATTCAAATGTATTTTCCACTATGATCATGACTTTTATATTCTATGAACTAAGGACAAATAGGGAAACATGATGCCCAACATAAACTGAAAACATTTTGAAAACACGACATCCAAAGGGTCCCCAAAAAATATTGAAGGTCCCATAAATACATATCCGGAGGGTTCGGGCCTATTCTCCGAGGCATTACAAAGAGCAATTTTAGCAAATCTGAAGGGTCCGGACTAACTCCAAATGGTTCTTTGGACTGAAACAGAAATCTTTCTAAGCAAATCCGGGGGGCTCGGATTTTTCTCAGAACTTGTCGAAGGATGGTTTTGTGGTCCTACGACAATCACAATTCCGAAGTGTGGAAAGAGTGTTTATTTGCTCGGCAGGCAACACGGACCAATAGGGCTGGATCAAAGATGATGTGGATGTTAAGGATCTCTCAGACTTTATATATGGCATCTTTACAAGATCGTACAAGATGTTTACATTAGAATCTCGTCAAGCTTATAGATGCCCTCAACAAGGGAGCATTTGTGTCTAAGGTTTAGACTATGGAGGATAAGAAGACTAGGGACTCCGCTTGATGTCGACGCGGTCGTGTCGGATGAATGAACAATGTCCTCTGGTACTTATAGTTTTTGGTAGGATCCTCCATCTAGTACGTTTAGGTTTATTCATATCTTGTGCCTTAAGTTTTGATCTTGTAACTTTTATTCAATGTACATTGAGGAAGTCTTTGGAAGTGTTCATGGAGCACGGTTGGTTAGATCGGTGGAGCTTATAGAAGAGGGTCGCCCGAACAGGGAGTTCTTGAACGTTGTGGGCTGGAAGTGGTGCAGATCCATAAAATTATGGCCTAATCCCATCTAGCTCTGACAAAACTAAAAAAGGGAGGGGGGGGGGGGGGGAGCAAATCCGGTGGGCGGACTTTATCCGGATTTTTTCAGACTATAACAGAAACTTTCTCTGGCTTTAAATTCAATTTGAACAGCACATACATGAAAACATTATCATGACTGGATGATAAATTCAATTTGAGTATTTATGTAACCCTTAGCTCATATGGTAGAAAATATATGCGAAATTCAGTGCGGAAGTAAGAGTTGTTGCAATGCCAAAGATTCCTGATTAAAAAAAGAGATAATGGTGGGGAACATCACATATCACACAGTATGAGAAAAGGCATGCGCAAGCACAAAAGCAACAGATGAGATGAAACCCAAAAACAATGTGCAATTTTTTGATTACCTAGGGCACATTAGGCTTCACACCTGGCATCAAATGCAAATATGTTCTAGTTTACAGCAGTAACAGAGACTATGACGCCAAACATGAGGGAAACAAGAATGAAGACGGCATACAGTCTCATACAGAACACAACACTTTGCTTCCAGGAAAAGAATGACAGGAAAAATGGATGGGAAGAAACTGCAAGAACAGGAGCCGATGCAGACGAAGGCCCTCTGCTCCTAGGTGGGTGTGGGTGTACGTAGTTAGCCAGGCTTGAGTATTCATTTAGAGGGCTCGCGCCTTAACGATGTCCATGCTCATCTCGCTCGGGTCAGTCGCCTGTAGCTCCACCTGGATGCCCTCGAGCTCCCTCTTGAAGCGGTCCTTGGAGCTCGCATACAACATCTTGCTCCTCACCCTTGATGTGTCAGGAGCCCTGCAGAAGAAATAGCATGACGCACAACAAGGCTGCTTCAGTGTTCAGCTGAAAATAGCAGGAAGCAGTTGCGAGGTTACACAATCATGCTTAAGAATTTCTACAGTATCACGGTAGATTTGTTCATGTCAAGACACAAGATTACTGAAATCAGGAAGTAGCTGGTTAGAACAAACAGCTTGTGGCCTTTTTTTTTGAACGGTAAAAGGGGCCACGAAGGCTTGTGGCCTTTTGGGAGTCTTAATTTGAATCCATGCTGACAAATGGCCACAAATGATCACCACGACAACAACAAAACAAAAACAACAAAGCCTGTCAATTCCAAGCAAGTTGGGATATGCTAGAGTTGAAACTCAAAAGATCTCGAAACCAAGTCATGGTTCTGGCACATGGATAGCTAACTTCCACGCACCCCTGTCCATGGCTAGTTTTATGGTGATATTCCAATCCCTTAGATCTATCTTAACAGACTCCTCCCCTGTCAAGTTTGGTCTACCACGACCCCTTTTAACACTACGACATATGAGAAAAATATGAAGGCACGCCTTCCTTGCTGTTAGCATCTGTAGCACAAAGTTGAATTAATAACTTAATATCAATTTCTTGAAATGCTAAGATCATTTCTTGAGATGCTACACGGTTTGGGTGAAAGGTGAGACAATGGGCCAAAACTACTGTAACAATGAAAAACCCTGTCCTATTGACATTGTTCATCTACCCCGTGGCCATATGGTCCAAATTTGCCAGCAAAGGACCTGTGCTCCATCAAATTTTAATCGAAGTTGTCCTCGAGTCAGCTAAACTCTTGCTCTGAGATGACTCAATTTTTTTCCTTTCCACAAACTAAAATGTGTTATCATGTCATGTTATTCTATTATATCATTGGTAAAGGATAGTAGGGATGATATTAATAGGCCAGAGATGTTTACCTGGACAAACTGAAAGATTCACAGAATATAAGGTCACGTGTTCATGTAGCAAATCTAAGAGTCTAATATCCTAAATTTAAAATTTAAAATGTACAAAGATGTGTGGTGTCATATTTCCTGATTTATGTATGCTGCTATATCCCCTGTGGTAAATAGGCTAGTAAGTTTCTTCCTGATTTCCTTGGGAGCTGATCTAACAAAATTACAGGCTCTGCTCATCAGTGTAATATGAAATAAATTTCTGCCTGTTCTTAAATAACAGATAATGTTAATTTTCTCAATAACAAGTGGCAAAGGTGTTTTCAATTATATCTCGTAGAAGCCAAATGGCCCAAGGAAATATCAAACTGCACTGATCTAACATGCATAGCTGATTTGTTCAGATTGAATCCCATCTTAATTGAGAAATTTATACCAGGACTGCCATTCATAAGATCCAATAAAAAACCTATTAGAACTGAAACATACTATGGAAATGGAACACTATATAATCATAAACCAAAAATAAATGTCGTCTGGGAGCTGTTACCAAGAGATGAAGAAGATCTTGCTCTTCTGGCAGTTCTCATCAGTGACGAAGTCAAAATCAAACACCGCGTAGCGGCACTCATCGGCAGGCAAGCAGGCTGCGAAATCATCATAGCTCTCATTAGGCTGCCCCAACCTGTCCACCACCACCTGCTGCACCTTCTCGTTGATCTTGAACACGATAAAGCGCAAGGTCCTCTTTGCCTTAAGTTCTTGGAACTTGAGTTTGCATTCGTCGCAAACAGCCATTCCCGATGCAGAATTCGACTTACAAGAAGGAATTCCCATAACATATTAACGTCCACCACCCCATTATAAGGAAACAATTTCTTGAACAACATTCCATAAGAATGAGATGGGGCTGTACTCACCATGGTTGATGCTTTCTCCTTTTCTCCTTCCTTACTTCCTTTCTTTGGTTGGGAAACGAATAGAGGCGAGGGAGAGAGGAAAGAAGGGAATGTGCAGCAGCGGAAGGAGGGGCAAGATTTGAAGGCCAGAAAGAGAGGAGGGAGGAGGTAAAATATAGAGATGGCAGGGATGGGCAATCCAGATGGAAGCCTGCATGATGCAACTACGTTTGGGGAGGGCCATTTGACCAAGCACGTCCCCTCCTTTGGTGTGTGAGAACCAGAAACGCTGTGTCCAACCAATATGCGCGCCACCACCCATCCCTATAATAGACAGACCCTCGCTCAGAAAAAATCATTTCATCATCAAAATAAATGTGCTGTGTATTTACTCTAAAAAATTGTGTTTTTTCTATCGGGTATGGTATGTGACCTGTGTCTTTAGTGTGCATGGTAGTTCCGTTTGCTTGCAGCAGGAATAGTTTTCCTTACCTGGAGATACGACTCCCCCTACTGCTAGCATATACATTAAAGAAGGACGCTTTGATCTATCTGATAAAACATTCTATAACATTGCTGTTTGGCATTGTTCAGACCTTGACTCAACCAAACTAGATCCTGGTTCTTTGCTAAGACCCTTTGCCTCCATCACTCTCCACACATCCTGAACATCCTTCCATCTGCCAGCTGCAGCATATATGTTTCCAAGCAGCACGCGATTCCCGGTGTTCTCCGGATCAAGCTCAAATAAATGCTTCGCCGCAATCTCCCCGAACTCGATATTCTTGTGTAGAACACAAGCACCCAGCAGGTAACCCCACACGGAGGTGCTGGGCTCAAATGGCATGTCTTTGATGAGGCCGTAGGCCTCCTTAATCCTCCCAGCACGACCAACCATGTCGACCAGGGACGAGTAGTGCTCGACATTTGGCATGATGCCATGAATGTTACGCATGTCCTC
Organism: Poa pratensis; assembly: GCA_947311845.1. Classification (NCBI taxonomy): domain Eukaryota; kingdom Viridiplantae; phylum Streptophyta; class Magnoliopsida; order Poales; family Poaceae; genus Poa; species Poa pratensis. The sequence continues at coordinate 65,674,106 of CAMZMU010000033.1, read as the reverse complement.
AAACAGCTGAAGGCCTTCCTCTACCATGCCGGCATGGCTGCAAGCGTACATCAAAGAGGCGTAGGTCACGGTATTCGGCTTGACCCCCAACTCCACCATCCTGTCATATAGCAGGATGGCAGTTCGGGCATGCCCGTGCATACCGTACCCAGCAATGACCGTGGTCCAGGCAACAACATCCTTTTCAGGTAGCCCGTAGAAGAGCGTCCATGCCATGTCCAAGCCACCTGCCTTGGCATACACATCGATTAAACCAGTTGCAATCTCTGTGCTCCGAAGAAATCCGAGAGTCAGCAAGTAACAGTGGATATTCGTCGCTTGTCTCAGGTCCGCAGATTCTGCATAGGCTGGGAGGATGCTTGCAAGTGTTGCAGAGTCTAGGCGCGCCGATTCTGCAATCATCCGCTTGAACAATTCTATAGCTTTCTTCTCTTGTTTACCGCGAGTATAACCAGAGATGGCGGCATTCCATGTTTCCGTCCGCCATGAGCCATTTTCAAGTGTCAACTCCATCATCTTCATCTTATGGCACTTCGCATAAGCGTCAATAAGTGCAGTCTCGACAACGATGTCTGATTGAAGCCCAAGTCGAATGCACAATGCGTGCTGGACTTTGCATGCTTCTCTGACGGCAAGCTAGAACAAGCCGATAGTAGATACGCCATGGTCACTCCATTGGGCCATGGCGCACCACTGGTCATCAGCATGTCACAACCAAGAGTAAATGCCTCCTTCACGCGGTCATTCAGCACATACGCACCAATCATCACCGTCCAAGAAACAACATTCTTATCATACTTATGGTCGTCGAACACCCTTCGTGCATCCTCCAATCTCCCGCACTTCCCGTACATATCAACCAGTGCGTTTTTCACCGCGGCATAGTCCCCCAGGCCTCTCTCCTCAACCAACCGGTGCACAGCTCTCCCAATGCTCAAATTCTTGACTCGCGCACAGGCTGGCAGTACGGACACAATCGTGGCACGGTCGACCACAGTACCATAACCAACCATCTCGCCAAACACCTTCAGTGCCCTTTCTGCACAGCCATTCCTGACGCAGCCAGATATCACCGCATTCCAGGACACGACTGTACAGTTCTGCATCGCGTCAAACACCGCCTCCGCTTCGGCAACTTGTCCGCAGCTCATGTACATGGAGATCAGTGCATTCTGCACGTACGCATCGCCGCCGAAGCCAGCGGCGAGCGCGCGGCTGTGCACAGCGCGCCCATGGCGGCTGAGGCGGAGGCCGGCGCAGGCCTTGGCTGCGAAGGGAAAGGTGAGGTGGTCGAAGGAGCGCATCCGAGAGTAAAGAGCGACGGCATCTTTGTGGTGGCCTAGGTCGGTGTAGGAGCGGAGGAGGGAGTTGGCCAAGGAGACTGGAGGTGGGTGAGGCATTTGCCCGAGCAGGTTGTGGGCATCGGTGGGGAGCCCGCACGCGCGGTAAAGCATGAAGAGAGGATAAAGACTGCTGTAGTGGAGGTGGCCGGATGTTAGGAGGAGGGCGTGAAGCTGGACGGTGGTGGTGGGAGCGAGCGGGGTCGAGTTCTTGGAGTGGAGGAGGGCGAGGCATTGCCGGACGAGCGGGCTGGGTCTCATTCAGGAATAGACAGCGGAGGAGGATGTTCAGGTCTGCCTGTCTCGGAGTAGTTAAGATTTTTCCCAAATGCTAAATAATGCACGGATGTTATCTCGTCGTGCCGAGCACACGCTGCGTGGCCGTCCGATCGTCTCAGCGCGCCGATCCGAGCTCCTCCCTCCCGTCTTGTTCCCGACAAAAAACCACCTGGGAGTCGAGTGGGTCTCACACGCACGTGCCACGCTGTTTGAACGCCGGGAGACGCACGGCTCTCTGTCCCGACCATTTCGTTCCCCATTCTGACCGATTAATTAGGTTTCGGCGAGCTCCGGCGATTCACGAAATCCGGAGACGGTGAGGAGTGCAGCGAGCTCGGCGCTGACCGCGAGGAGTCCGGCGAGCTCCTACGCGGGGCGGGCGAGCTGCTACGCGGGCGGGGATCTCCGCGCCGGTGAGCAAACCCTGCCCGCGAGTGCGGCGAGCTCCGATCCGGACGGAGAATCAGCGCACGGGGGAGGGGGCCCGCGCATGAGGCCGAGGAGCAAACCTGCGGGAAGGACAATCCGAGCGCGAGTGCGGCGGCCGGCGACCTCCCGCGCCGGAGGGCGAATCCGCGCACGAGGGCGGCGAGCTGCGCGCCAGAGACTCAATCGCACAAGGAAGGTACACACATGTTATGTTCCCCACATTTTCTCACAGGGAGGAAGGGAATCTACGGTGGTTTTTGGGTGGGGATTTTTTGTCCAGGAGAGCAAATTGAAGAAGACGAATACCTAAGTTGCAGAGCACGTGTATGAAATTGCAGATCACGGGGGAAGCACTAATTTGATGCGGGGCAAAACACGCTCTATAATTCGCAGAGCAGTAGCTCTCAAGGGTTATTGTGTGAGTATTAGGCTGTAGATCGGTAGTTTCAAAGTTGCAGAGCAAGTGTGAGTATTATGTTTGCATATCAGTAGTAGCCACAGAGTATGGCGTATTCTGTGCGGCATCACCACATAAGTCCACACCCTGAAGTTAGGCCACACTAAGTTGCAGATTAGTGGTAGTAAGTTGTGGAGCTCTTTTTTGGGCTTGAGTGCTAACTTGCAGATCACTAATAGTTTGAAGTTAGGCCACACCCTGAATTTTGCAGAGCATGACTAATAAGTTGCAGAGTAGTAGTTAACCCGCAGGGTATGAGTTTCAAGTCGCATTGTTTGAATTTAGGATGCACCTTATAAAATTGCAGAGAGCAAGTCAAATAGGTTGCAGAGCTGTAGCATTTTAAGACACAGAGCATCAGCATTAAGTCGCACAGGATGAGCATCAAGTCGCTCAGGGTAACTGCTGAGTTGCGAGTAGTAAGCCTTATCTCGTAGAGCATGGGGTGCACATTTAGTTCATGTAGTAAGCCTTATTAACAGTTGCTCTACAACTTGATGTTATCCAAGAAACCAACTTGGAAAATTGAACAGTGCTCTAGAACTTGTTGCTACCCCTAACTAAACTTAGCATTTTTTAACAGTCCATGGTTTTTCTGTTCCCCATCTTGAATTACTAGGATTTGGATACCACTTTCTCTTCCTTTTGCACTCTCACCACCACCACCACCATCTTGAAACTCATAACGCACACCTGGGTTACCTCGGTATTCAACGACATCGACTGGAAGGGGGTGCTGAAAATTAAATGAGGTATAAAGAGTTTTGCAAAGCAGCTCTTTTTGTTGCAATTCCTGTTTACCAGTAATTGTTGCCACAAAAATAAGCAACTTAATACAAAAGGCTTTCATAGCGGCTCTTTTTTTGTAATTGCACAATTCAGTAATTCGTTCCCTCCCCCTTGAACTGTCATGATACATTACTGTATAAAAGCACACTAGTTCAAGAATGTACCAAAATAGCTTCTTCTTTTGCTTGCAATGACACTTTTTTATCGCCACTCAAAATACTAACATCTGTTGTTCGATAAGTTCAATACATGCTACTTTACCAACTAGAATAATACAGAAAGAAAACAAAATGAACACATCATTTCTGATTATGGCCCAACGCAACAGTACATGTTGCTGAGTTGTGACCAGGGTTACCGCAAGTACTACAAAGGCTAATCTTCTTCGCCTGCAACTCAATCCCAGGAGGGTTCAGTACTAGACCTTCTTCCGCACCTTTGTATTAGACCTTGGTCAGTACGACAAATTGCTCAGCAACCGGCGCCAAAAAGGGCTCATATGGACTGGAAACAACTTCTTCATTGACCCCAACCTCGCCACCGCCCCCCTCTGCCAAACCAGGGTGAGTAGTAGATGTTGTGGGTACAGTAGTAGCGGTTGGTATGTTGGGCTTAGACTGATGTGGAGGTGCAGCATTGTGTTGTGGCCCCTTCCACTACCTTCATCATCCAAACTTTCATGCCTCCGCCAATGGGGTCTTGTGATTCACCCATTGTTTCCAACACCGCCGGCTGTGTGCAAAATGGGGGCTCAGTATCATAATCAAGATCATCAGCAGGCTGGTTCAGGTCTAGATCTACCATCTGCAAAAAAAACCAGTAGGAACCAACTTTAGTCAGAGCAGCAGACGAGACGCGCGACGGGCGTCACCTGGTCGGGTTGGTCGCGCGGGGAGCGTGCTCGCTTTCTGTCATTTTGCGGGAGGGTCGCTTTCCTTTTTTTGGCGAGTGCTGCGGAGTACTAACCAGCCCGCGATTGCTCGCTAGACATGGCCTTTTTATTAATGGACTTGGGTTTATTAATCAAGTTGCCTCACCAACATAGTTAAGTTACTTGTACCATTCTATTAGGTTTGAAATTAGTAGAGTTGCTAGTGAATTTAGTTAAGTTGATTACCCCGGCAATTAAGTTGCTAATACCCTTTAATTAAGTTGTTTACTGCTCGTTCTTATCAAGTTCTGTCTTGGTGCAATAGTGCAATATCTAGTTAAGTGTCAAAATAGTAGAGTTGCTAGTCAATTTAGTTAAGTTGATTATCCCTGGCAATTAAGTTGCTGATACCATTTAATTAAGTTGTTTACCCCTTTCCTTATCAAGTTTTGTCTTACTGCAATATCCATGTTTAGTTCAGTTTCAAATTAGTAGAGTTGCTATTCAATTTAGTTAAGTTGAATAGTCCCGGCAATTAAGTTGTTTATACACCCCCACCCCCACAACCCGAACGTCCCCGTTGCCAGTACACCCCACCCCCACCCCCACCGATAAGATCGTGGGCGGCATCCCCATCGCCGGTGCACCCTACCCCCACCGATAACCTCCTGGGCACGGTTGAGAAAGATTGGGGACGGACGGGGAGAAAGAAGAAGAAAGGAGAGGAGAAGAGCGTCGCGTGTGCGAACTGCCCGAACGGTCGAGAATTAGTGATTTTCGATAACAAGGTATCGTAAGTTGGCTACCTACACACGTTTTGTCTTCACGGGGCGTGCCGCGTGGTGCCGGACACGCGTACGGGTAGGAGAAAATTAATTCCCAAGTGCTAAAGAATGCACGGATGTTATTTGACATGAGCGAGCGCTGAGTTGCAGGCATGACACAAAATCGGTATAGGTTAGACAACCAGGGAGTTGCATACCATGATCATCAAGTTCTACAGCAAGATCACGCTCATGATCGCTAAGGCGTATAGCGTGAGTGCAAAGTTGCAGAGCGCGAGAACTGTTTTTTCTGAACGTAGGATACACCCCCATAAGTTGCAGAGCATGATTTCTAAGTTGTTTTTTCGGTCAACTAAGTTGCTTCAATTGCATGTAGGCAGGGGTGTATGTTGGATGTGGTCTGTTGCATCTCATCAAACCCAAAATCTGATGCATGCAGGGGATATGTTTTGTCCTTGCGTAATTTATATTACGGGTCAAGCTTTTCAAATTTAGGTCAAGTTGAATAGTAGGTATCACTAGGTTGTATATTAGAGTTACCAAGTTGCGGAGTAGTTTTATTTTACGTTTGTGTAGACTATGTTAAGTACTAAGTTGCTGACTTATACAAATGAACTCAAGGTTTCATATCTGAACAGGAGTGGGGTGTTTTTGATAGGCAACGAATATGACGAAACGCAACTTGCGCACCAGATGTTGCTGCAGGGAAGAGTGCACAAACAAGCACGCACACCGATCAGCGGGTATACATAACCCTGTATAATATCTTGATTAATCATGCTTTTCCCCATGATGTCTTATTTTTTGTATGGTATCATCCACAGGCTGCTATCCCAAACACTACACAGATGCAGGCGCAACGTTGAAATCACAGGACCGTCGATGCTCAGTACGACTAGTATTTTGGGACACTACTGGTGGGTACACTCAGGTTAGGATGATGTCGAGGGGCTACATTGTGTTGTGGTCCCTTTGCACTACCTTCGTCATTAAAATCTTCGCGCCACCCGTCGACGGGGTCAGTTGATTCCTCGATTGCCTCCGCCATAGCTGGCTGTCTGCAAAATGGTGGCTCCATATCACCATCCACCATCCAGACCATCAGCGGGTACAAACCAAAGAAGGAACTAACTTATTTTTCCATATGAACACATGTATGTACACAATTCTTACACAGGGAATAGAACAAGACAATACAAACTTTTTAAATTGTAGAGAAACATTAAGTTGCCTGCGTTATTTTCACAGATGAAAACCACCCCAGGGTACAACCCAACTAATGTTTCCTATATTTCCAATGCGCAGGGCAAGACACGGGATGATGAAACAACAGCAAGGACAGTCGAAGGAAGCAGTCCATGAAGTTTTACAATTCATGTCAGCAAAAGCAAGTTCAGTCCATGTCAGGAAGCAGTTCATGAAGTTGTAGTCAGGTTTATTTTTTGCATTGTGTTGCAGCCAACATGGTCTTACAATGAGTAGTTAATGAGTACTTCATTTTTATCTTGGATATTCATGGACCAAAATTGTTGCAGAACGACCAATATTGTTTTGGCACTAAGTTGCTTCTGCAAACAACTTAAGTTGCATCCACATCCAGTATTGTTGCAGATCTATCAGTCTAAAGATTTTACCTGCACGTTCATTTGATTTTCCTGTACTAATTTGCTATTGAGGGCCTCATTTTCAGTTGGAAAGCAACTTAGTTATTGCATATCATGCAAAGGTTTGCAGAAAATGGCAGGAATTTGGAGACATACCATGGGTCTGATGCAAATTCCTGCTTTGTGCTAATGTTTTTTGCTTCGATTTGTCTCCCTTCAGGAAAGCAAAAAATTGCTGCAGTTGCGAGGAAGAAAGCACCAGTTTTATATCTGCCAGCAACAATGGATTATGTGCATTTTTTTTCTGCATATGAGGAAGACAATGGGTGGAGGCGCAGGGGAGGGGGGAATCTGCGCTATGTGGCAGCGTCTGATATTGATGAGGCAGCGAAGCGTAGAAGTAGGGTTCCCGTGTGCTTTCTTGGGTATGGGGTCGGTATGGGCGTGCAGCGTGGGACCCGGTCGGTAGTTCTGTCCCTTTCCAGGTTTTTGTTGGCGAGCCGAAACTTTCCATTCTGGGGCGAGTGCTGCTGCGCGCAAACCAGCCACCGATTGCTGCCTAGACGTGGCCTTTTTAAAACCGATTGCGATCTCTTGAATCTTGATCTGTTGAAGTAGTTGACTTATGTTGACCATTACAATTTGACAGTAACGGCAAGGAAATCGTAAAATATGACGGAAACAGTTAAATCTTGCCACGATTAAAGCAGGCAATCGACCTTGCAGGGCAGGCGGCGGAAGAAGTTGGTCGGTACGTCAGGCAGCCTCTGCCGGAGGGTCGGGTGCCGCATCAGGTAGAACCCTGTCAAGAGCGCCACCGCCTGGAACGGCGCGACGAACGTGACCACGGCACAGCACAAGCAGAGCAGCATGTACATGGTCGTGGCGCGGGGGTCTCGCCAGGTCATGACACACCGCGCGCGCTCCACGTGCGCCGCGACGTCGCCGACCATCTCCTGTATCCGCGCCCCGAGGCTCCTCAGCCTGTCGTACCGCATGCGCACCACCTCGTGCGGCCGCGCCGTCGGGAACTCGTCGAACTCCTCGTCCAGCTCGTCCGGGTGCGCTGTCTCGGCGTGCGACACCTTGGTGTCCACGTGCCACGGGTGCCTCGGCCGGCGCCGGTAGTTCCACAGGCCCAGGCAAAACTTGTAGAGGAAGAAGGTGGGCAGGATGAGGTTGGGGCAGCACACCAGCATGGCGTAGATGATGTGGACCGCCACCGTCGTCACCGGGTTCCTCCAGCGGCACACGTCGACGAACCACTTCACCGCCGCGAACACCGGCGCGAGCGCGGCCATGATGCGGAAGAAGTGGGCCTTGCTGCGCCGCATACTCCACCGGTGCGCGTGCGCCTCGCAGAGGTGCTCCACGCACTCCCGGCGCAGCGGCAGGTCCGCCCGGCCCAGTCGGTGCGCGATCACCGCCACCGCCTCCCGGCGCAGCCTCTCCTGCTGCACCACGGACAGAGGGCAGTGGTAGTGCATCGGCGGCAGGTGCGGCCGCGCGTACGTCTGGAGCAGGCCCAGCGTCGACGTGCTCGAGAAGCGCACGGCGAGGTGGAGCTCCCCCATCTTCTTGATGCCGCCGCCGTGGAGGGATATCAGCGGGTACGCGTGCGTGTGGATGCGCCCGGTCTCGAGCGTCGAGAGCCGGATGCGCACCTTGCCGAGGAGGACGTCCCTGACGGGGTCGCCGGTCACGAGGCCGCCGCTGTCGCCGATCTGGCAGTTGTGGAAGACGGCGACGGTGAGCACGGTGCAGTGGTCGTGCACCTCCCAGAAGCACTGCTGGTGGAACCGCGGCGCGAGGCTGTCGATCACCGTCTGCGTGCGGAACCACTTGCTTCCGTACTTGGCCACGCAGTAGGTGTCGCAGGAGCCTCGCCCGTTGCGCGTGCGCAGGGCGCTCAAGCCGAAAGCGTTGTGGATGCCGAGCTCCACAAGGCCAATGGGCGGCCACCCATGCCAGAGCTCCCTCGCCGCCGGGCGGACGTCGCTCAGGTAGTGGATAGGCTCTGACAGCACCCTGTATCCGCCTTCGAGGCAGAGCCGGACGCGCACCTTGGATGAAAACTTCTCGATTTTCGTGGCTCCCTCTGGTTGCACCAAATTGTACCATCTTGGGCGAATCGGGCGTGCGTCCCACCGGCGTTCGAAGTCCGTGAAGGGAATGTGGACGTGGCCGATGACCTCCTCCTTATCGACCTTGACGCGGTCCTCGACGGAGATGATGAGGTGGTCCTCGAACGGCTCGGCGGCGACGAACAGGTGGTCCTCGTTCCAGCCGTAGGACGGCAGCCGGGAGACGACCGTCTTGGTCCTGAGCACCTGCGTGGAAACGCGCGACCGCACGAACAGCTCGCCGACGCGGGCCTTGTCCACGAACTCGACGTCCTGGGCCTCGATGACGTTCACGCGCACGTACCACAGACGGGGCACCGCGTACTGCTTGCACCGGATGTGCGCGGCGAGGTCGGCGTCCACGGCGAAGGCGGCGTCCGCGTGCACGGCCAGCGGGAAGCACTCGTCGGCCTGCGTGCCGACCCACAGCGCCACCATCACCTCCCCGCTGCGCTCACCGTTCTTGTCGAAGACGTGGTGCCACTGCGGCGCGAGCGCGCTGTCCGGGGGCACGCGCACCGGCACGTCGCCCAGGTCGAAGCGCGCGCGCCCGACGTACTCGCCCGCGGCGAAGCCCCTGCCGCGGACGAGCACCTCAAGGAACGACGCCTGGATCCGCTCCCTGGAGAAGGCGAACACGTCGTTCCACTCGGGCCCCACGGTCTTCTCGATGTGGCGCGTGGTGCAGGAGTAGGTCCCGAGCTTCAGCTCCGCGAGCGGGTCGAACTCGGCGCCCCACCGGAGCCCCCGCGCCTTGACGACGCGCACGTAGAGGTACTCCATCCTCTCGACCAGGTCATAGCCTCCTGTCCGGCCGCCGGGGAGGCGGGGCCTCGTCTCCTTGATCCCGAACTCATCGTACGGCGGCAGCGGGCCGAATGGACCAAACCTCGGCAAGACGCCGGCCATGGCCACGGCAGAACCGCGGTACGTGCGTGCCTCGGGTGATCGTCGCTCGGAAGAGCTAGCGATGCTGATCGAGTGACTCGGTGAGGATGTCGGGCTCCCTTACTTATGTGCGTTCTGCGATCTGGCCACCAAGCGGCCGTGACGTCGTGCGCCTTTTTGGGTTGGTGATCGACACGGTGGGTGTGTTTGCGCTGTGGGACGTTGGGTGATCTACTGAGTTTAGTTGTTCAGAGTACTGGAATGTGTGGAATATTAGGAATTAGGCATAGTGCATGACTTCAGTCAGCAGAAGTATCGATCAGACGTGGGCGCGGCTGATCAACAAGATTAACAACCACGTTGGCGCGTAATGCTTGGCAGCTTGGGTCAGACTAAGCCCTGGACAGAGCAAATTAGTTACTCCCTCCGATCCTAAAAAAGAGGCGCACCTCGTGTACAAAGTCCATTTTACATTTTTAACCTTAGCGATTCAAAAACTTGAAAAAAAAATCCCTCCGCCTCGCCTCGCTCGCCTGCCTCGCCTCAGATCGATCGCTCGGCCGGCAGGCATGCGGGCGAGCGACGCGGCATCGATCGCTCGCTCGCCAGCCGGGCCGAGCTAGCGACGCGGGATCGATCGCCAGCGCCAGCGCCAGCCTCGCTCGCCCGCGTGCTCGCCGGATCCATTCCTGCCCAGCTCCCTCCAGGTCGCGGACTCCAGATCGCCGGCCGCCGGGCCGCCTCGCCAGCGGCAGCAGCAGCTTGCCGGACCATCTCCGGCCGCTCGGGCGCCTCGCCAGCAGCAGCAGCTCCGCCGAGCACGGATCAAGCAATTGCAAGCAGTAGCACACCTGCTCCCTGGTTCAGGTCAACAAGATCAAGCAATTGCAGAGCAACAATTGCAGTAGCACAACAGATCAACAAGATCAAGCAATTGCAGAGCAACAAGCAATACTCCAGCTCACCTGCAGCTCGCTCCCAGGTTCAGGCCAACTCCAGGAAATGGATGGCTCAAGTGCATCTTCAACTGCAGCTTCCAGTGCAGCTTCTTCTTCTTCCTCGGCCTCCGGATCAGCATCAGGTCCTTGTTGTTCATCCTTGCTACCACCTGCATTTAGTCATGGCTAGTGATTCGTATGGGTTTGAGCTCAACTCTTAACGAAATAACAAGAGAGATGATTTTATCGTACTCGTTGCAAGTTCTTCTTGAGCAAACTCCAAAGCTTCATTTACTTTCCCCACACGAATCAACTCTATCAGCTTTTGTTGATGCAGTTGGAAGTATAGTTGGTGATTTTTATCCAGGATCTGCATTTTATAATCCAGGTCAGGATAAGAAGTCAAAATGCAATCAAGGTTTTATTGGATGGCTTTGTACGCAATGAGGCAGTCTCTTGGTAATCACTATAGAGAACTTCACTCAGCACAGCAGTATACAATAACATCAAATATAACACCACCAGCTAAAAAAATGACTAAAAGTAGTTTTCTGAATCGAGAAAAGATGTGATGTCTGATACGCACATTGATCCACTGAGCTACGGCGATACAAAATGGATTGAAACATAATGTACAGGACATCAGGTACTTAGCACATTGATCCACTGAGCTACGGCGATACAAAATGGATTGAAACATAATGTACAGGACATCAGGTACTTAGCACATTGATCCACTGAGCTACGGCGATAAAAATGGATTGAAACATAATGTACAGGACATCAGGTACTTAGCAGGTAGCACCAACTAAAAACCGGGAGAAACAGACAGAAGTTGGCATGCTTGCATTGGTTGTGTTTGTATGTATCTCGGCATTAGGCAAACAAAGCTTACGATTCTTGGACATAATGCAGTATCTAACAGGTAATTTAACATGTAATTTAAAATTTAAATTTGCAAGCTAGTTCTAATCAAGTCGGCTACAGGTAATCACAGATCGACTACTTGGACAAAATAACACACTGTCCACTACAGGTAGATTAACATGGGAACTGAAGGTTTCATAGTCTTAGTAAACCTGAAACCACAGTACATATAACCAGGAAAATGACCCGTGGAGCAACATGACCACAATAACAAGCATCAACCACAATGACCAACATTTACTGACGGAGCAGATAACCATGTCAGTTACCATACGCTCACCTGTTTATCAACAAGTCAGTTTATCCTTGTTGTTCATCCTTGCTTCTTCTGTAGGCATAGCACCCAATTTATTCCAAGCATTCCTGAAACAATGCAAAGGCCAAATTAGCATGCAGCTGCAACATAAACAATTCATACTTGCTGAGACTACATTTTGCAGTTCTAACACAGTTTCATCATTTTGCAGTTTGTAACAATCGAAGAAAGAAAAACATGCGAGATGATCAGAGGTTTGGAGCTTATCTTGCACTGGAAGCACTCAAAAAAGCAAGAGAGGTACTCCCTGCTGATCATGCAGCTGATAAAAAACTTGTAGCTGGGCTATTGCAAATTAGTGTTCGAACTGTTGAGAAAATTTGGAAAGAGGCAAAAGATCAAATTCAGAGAGGGGAACCAGTTGATGTGTCCAACAAAAAGAAAGGGAGATCTGGCCGAAAGAGAAAAGACCTTGGTCTTGAGAGGATACCAACAATTCCTTACAACAAACGTTCAACAATGAGGGCACTTGCACTGTCTTTGAAAGTTCCCTATACATCATTGCAAAGGAGGTTAAAATGGGGCCAGATTAGGAAGCATACAAGCACTATAAAGCCCTATCTCAAGCTATCCAACCAAATTGACAGGCTCAAATTCACTGTCTCGATGGTGGATGAAAGAACTGTGTCGGATGCTATGCCTAAATTCATAGACATGCGAAAGATCCTACATACGGATGAAAAATGGTTTGACTTGACTAAAAAAAAGAGGACCTAACCTATCGTCGGAAGAAGCTAATCCTGAGCGCAGTATCCAAAGCAAAAACAGAATTGGAAAGGTAATGTTCCTTTGTGCAGTGGCGAGGCCAAGGCGTGATGCCAATGGAGTAACATTTGATGGAAAAATAGGGATCTGGCCATTCGTCAAGTTAACTCCAGCTGTAAAAAAATCTAAGAACCGAGCCAAAGGAACTTTGGAAGTCAAGACGGTGACAGTTACCAGAGATGTCCATCGAGACTACCTATGTAACAAAGTAATTCCAGCGATTGAAGCCCTATGGCCTGATGATGACGAAGGGACGATCTATATTCAACAAGACAATGCACGAACACATGTTTTGCCTAGTGATCCAGCTTTTAGAGCAGCTGTAGCAAAAACAGGGATGGATATCCAGCTAATGCAACAACCAGCAAACTCACGGATATGAACGTGTTGGACCTTGCATATTTTAGGTCCATTCAGTCCTTAACACTGGAAACTGCACCAAAAAATCTGAGTGACCTCATAGAATCAGTTGAAGATGCTTTTCACAGTTATCCAGTGGATAATCTTGACAAAGTGTTCATAACTTTACAGTCAGTTATGCTGAAGTTATGAATGCTAGAGGTGGCAATAAATATGAGACTCCACACATGAACAAGGACAAGATGTTGAGGGAAGGAACTCTGCCTATGGCTCTAAGGATTGATGGTGAACTCTACCGAAAGACCTTGGAAATTATAGCTGCCTATGAAGCAGAGGCATTATCCTTGTCAAATGGAGCAACAACAAACAAGAAAAGAAAGAGGAAAGGAGTACAAGAAGGAGTGGTCTAGGCCTATATGTCCTACAGGTGCTAGGCCTAGATGTCCAGTGATTTCATCTCCAAACAGATGTGTGTTGTGTGTATGTGTTGTGTGCTCCAAGCAGTGCAAGCAAGCTACTGTGTGTTGTTATTTGTGAGAACTTGTATTTCAAGCAGTGCAAGCAAGAACTTGCTGCTGCTTAGGAGTATTTGTAATCACTAATATATGTATGTATTAGCACTATATGTGCTCCTGTTCTATATGTACTCACTGAATTACAGAAAGCATTCATAAAAATTCACACTTGCACTCTAAGCAGTACATTGTTTCAGGAATGCTTGCATTCAAAAGTACATAGCAGACAAATGAAACCAGGAATTTTTCAGTCAAACATACAGATAAATACTCAGACAACACAAGGAATGAACCAATGAAACTACAATACGGCATGCACACTCATCAATCTACTGCTTATGTTGTTGGACTAGGAGTACTGTACAATAATAAGGCAGCAGAACTTTACTTCTTGGCCTTGTCGGTGAAGAAGATGCAGAGGAGCTCCTGCGGTTCTTGCCGAGGTCGGCGCCGCGGTAGAAGACCACGCCCTCCAGCTCCGACATGCCGAGGTCGGCGTCGAGGAAGCGTCGATGCCGGAGCTCTTGTGCCACAGCACCGCCGCCTTGAGCATCGCCATGGCCTCCTTCACCAAGGGGCGGTAGTGGCTCAGCTTCCAGACCTCGGACCCTGGCAGCTCTGCCTCCTTCCAGCGCAGGCAAATACACCAGGCAGCTAGTTCAGGAAGAAGATAACGACAGTGAGGGAGGGAAAGAGATCGAGGAGATCAGGGATCTGCTCACGATTTACCTTATCGACTCGAGGACGAATTTAATGGGGACGCCCACTCAACGGAGACCGTGCTCGGCGGCGCGAGGTCTGCAACAGTGGCACATCGCGGCCTCTCGTGCTTCCTCCTTCTGGGCACCGAGGAATAGGCAGCAGCTCGAGCTGGGAGGGGTGCGGCGCCGGCCCAAGGTCAGCTGCTCAAGGTTCGCTGTGGGGCGCACGAAGACCTTGTGGAGCACGAAGACGACGCCCGCGGGGTAGGGGTGTGCGGCGCGGAAGCCCCACACCTCGCCGTACATCCTCCTGTGGATGTCCCAGAAGGGGAGCGCGCGGGGCTGCAGGGAGAAGACGTCCACGCCCTCCTCGATGTGGCCGGGTTCGAAGCGGCCGGCGAGCCCCGCCTTGGGGACGAGGAAGAAGGCGACGAGCTGACGCTGCGGCTCATCGCGTAGACGCCAGCCGCATCAACTGGATCCGGCCGCCCGACCTCGCAGCCACCGGATCCGGCCTCGCAGCCACCGATTCGGCGATTCCTCGCCGGCTTAGACCAAAAGATCAGACCTTTTCTTGTGGAGAACGGGCGAGGGAAGGTGGAGGGAGCGACCGGGCGAGGCGATGGAGGAGCGCGGGCGACGAGGCGAGGGTAGCGCGGGCGGCGAGGAGAGGAACTCCGGCGAGACGAGGCGAGGGGAGCACGCCGGCGAGGTGAGCAGAGAGAGGGTGAGCGAGCGGCGGCGAGAGAGAGAGAGAGAGAGGTGGGAGATGCGCGTGCGGGTGCGAGTGGGTGCGAGAGAGAGAGGTGGGTGAGTGCGGGTTGAGAGAAAAAAACTGGAGGGCGTTTTTGCAAAATAACCGTCGCGAATCTTTTTTAGGATCGGAGGAGTAGAAACTTAGCATAGACGCACCCACGCAATTTATGCTATCTGCATCTCCACTCGTTGGGACTTGGGAGTAGTAGCTTTTCTTTTTCAGGTTCCGACTCTTGATACAAATATTCTCCCCCTCCTTTTAATTGATTGGTGCATGATTATTAACTTTGGCAAACGCTAGGTATCAGCTGGATGATGCATCAGCAAATCAGCCGGTTTGACTGCACATGCATGCGTGGACAGTGGACTTCCCGATCATTGTTACGAAAATCCGGTCATTGCTGGAGAAAGTCTCGGCGTAACATATTTTCTCTCTATGTAAATAGCATATTAAGAATTGCAAAATCGTTTCCCACCATTTTACTGTGAATCTGTAAAAACTTGCGACGTGTAGTAAAAAAGTTGTAGGCCTCGCTTGGATTGTCAGTAAAGTACCCGGCTCCGTAATATTAAACCCACCCACGCCGGAATTTCAGCAGTTCCTCTCCAGGTCCGTGAAAATATCCGATAGTTTGACTTATTAAACTGTGAACCAAGCGAGGCCGTAACATTTTTGGACACATCAATGTAGCAAAAAGCAACAGCGGATGCAACAAATCCCCATTCCTGTCCAACAAGAAGATCGAACAAAAGGTAAAAGCCAAAATTTATAGGACGATAATCGGACATGCCCAGAATGATGGCCTACTAAAATACAACACATTCAACAAATGAGTATCACAAAGATGCATATGCTTAGGTGGATGTGTGAACACACAAGGAAGGACCGAATCAGAAACGGGGTCATACGTCAGAGAGTAGTAGTGGCGCCGATTGAAGAGAAACTTGTCCAACACAAACTAAAGTGGTTTGGGAATGTCCAACGGATCGAGGCCACTGGAAGCATGGGTTCATAGTGGGGTAGAGGGCGACCAAAAAATTACATGCGATGAGGGAGTTAAAAGGGAATTGAAGGAGTAGAATGTATCTGGAGATTTGGCTTTTGATAGGGATGCATGGAAATCAGCAATCCATGTGCCGGAAACTTGATTTACTCTTTTGTCTTTTTCCCTTTTTTCACAAATTTCTATGTGAGTTTCATATATAGCCTAGCCAAGCCCACTGGTTTACCTTAATTTCAGTAGTTGTGGGAAAACACACCAAGCCCACTGGTATATTGGGTTGACCACGTATGGGGATGTGAACCAATAGCTCCTGGAAAACTTTTTAAAAGGTAGTACATAGGTAATAACCGGACAGTCTGCACAATGTAAGGCGGTCGGAGAAACAATGACTACATTGTTCTGATGCTATTGTGCATGGAGGTACAATTACCACCATTGATGGAGTGGCAACTCATGGTCATTGGATTCGGACCAAGGAGGGGAAATCCTAAGCTACTGTCGACTTCATGCGTTAACTCTGACGGGTGAAAAATATTGATATTATTCTGTCCCATATGTGAACCACAATACTCTAATAGTCAGCCCATACGGAGATTATGTACCTATTAGATGGGGCGGTAGAAGATGATGTCATAGCGGCAGCCATATGAACTTCTTGATGGATGGGGTTGTGCTTCATGAGGTAGACATTGATGCACAAAGCATAAAAGAAGTTTGTGATATTGTTGATCGGGCCTTTTTTGGGGCCAAACTCCTTTCTATGTTCTCCTGTTAGTACCCTCCGGAGACTTGAAAAAAAAAGTTTATACTACTGATGTGTCTGACAATGATGCTATTGCCATTGATCTAAGTCTGGAGGATCTTCCCGTTAATGTCTTCTCGATCAATTATTCGGGGCCAGACAATCTATATCAGGTGCCGATGTGGTTCTGACCAGCTTTTCTCCAATATTGACCAACCAGCTTTTTTCAGGATATAAAGAAGAGAAATTTTATAGTTGGGTACATTATATATAGATCATGAATCTATCCTACTACAACTTGTAGTTTGTATCTTGTATGGTCTACCGTATACAAGATGGTACTATGCAACATGTAGTAACACACAATCATGACGATATGTGATAATTATCTTGTGTGTGCTTTTTTTAGAGAATACTTGTGTGTTTAATTTTTCACTTATATGTGGGTTTGTACTTTTATCTGGTTGTGTAGCCTCTTGCTTGAGACCAACTTCACAGCACCGTAGCGGAATCGAGACCCCTCTTGAAAACACAACTGAGTACAAGGAATAGATTTAATCATAATCATTAGTAGGGTTTTTACCGGATGATTGTTTCCTAGGGCATGAACCTGTATAAATTTGTCTCCTAGTGCTACCGTCAGGATCTTCTAAGCGCAACACCCCTGTTCTCCATTGTTAATAAAATTCCATGACATATACAACCAAGTACCATCTAAAAAAGAGAGCATTTAAACATCCACTGTCGTGAAAAAACCTCTTCTCAAATCTCCTCTTTGATTCACATTGTATGAGTCCTTTAAAAAAAAAGAGAGTGAGAACAAACATCCATGGAGGAGTTTTGAATAGGAGGTATTTATTTGTATCAACTTTGGCACAAACATCCCTATTCAAAAGGTTAAACATCCCCGTGTTGAGTAAACACTTATTTTGTATATTCAAAACCTCAACCCCTAAACTCCATGGTCCTTAGTGAACCGATTTTTTTATTTAAGTTGTTCACTTTGCTAGAAAAATATGGATTTATAAAGTTATTTTCCGTACCTTTGATTATTTTCAAGAAAGACGATATTAATATCGAAAAGTTAGTGAGAACAAAATTAATAAGAACAAGTTGTTTCCGTAAAAGAGCAACTTGCTTTGCCAGCAGTCCAACTTTCGTTCAAAGCCGTCTTACACCGGCTTCCATTTCTTCTTAAGTAATTTTCTGTAATGAATAGGTCACCCAAGTATATAAAAGGACGAGAACTAGCCCCACAACTAAATAGTTGTTTATACTGATCCTGCTCCTCATTTGCCTTTCCAAGACATAAAATTTTCATTTATAAAAATCAATCTTTGTACTAGATAGCTGTTCAATTGTGCAAATGATTGGTTTCATATTCAACTTTCTCCAAGACTCGCTCCATAAAAATAATCGTATTACTTGCATGTTGAACAATGGACACTACACGTGAGATTAGACCACCAACTTGACTATCCTCTTTTGCTCGAGCAATGAGGATAGACAACTTATCCGTCACAAATATTGGAAAATCATCGAAGATAAGTGACCACCTTGTTCGAAGCCCTTCCTGATTTGAAAATAATAGCGAATATTACTATTAACCCTTATACCAACACTATACTGCTGCATAAACTACACAATCCATTCACACAGTCGTTGTTCGAATTGTTTCATACGCGAAACCTGCTATAAGATGGACCATTATATGTTATAGTACATTTTTTAAAATCAATTTTGAAGAAAACTCTATCCATTTTTTTCTTACGAAGTCTATGAACGGTTTTATGAAGTACCGTCCGGCATAAACCCGAGCCGTTCTGTTCGCGTCATTTTCATCTTAAACCATTGTATCCTAGAGATGAAAGTGATGTTCTGAGAGAAGAAAATGGACATGGATCCTCTAACGTAGTGATTCCTGTCTTACCCTGCTTTTCTATCACTGACAAGTGGGCCCCACGCTTCTGGCCCCACTTGTCAGCTAAACAAAGGCAGGACTGGCCACGTTAGGGGATCCCCGTCCAGAAGAAGATACCCGAGTTTATGCTCTCCCCAATTCATCGTGTTTGTCCCCGGATCAGATGGCGAGAGGCAAAAGAAAAATGCAAGATGGCCTCTCCCGGATCCGGCTCGACCTGCAATATGTCATCGATGGCGCCGCGTCGCCCCTGGCGAAATGACGCGTCCTGGGGTTTCCCGAGAAGAAGAAGGCAGATGCATCGTGGACCGTCAAACATCGATCGGACGGCAGGGCCCCGATCGTCGACCAGACCGGGGATATTGTTCTGTTCATACGTGGCGGATCAGCGACGCTGAACGTGGGCAGAGGCAAAAGCCCCACAGCTGTAAAAAAAAAAAAAAAAAAAAAAAAAAAAAAAGCCCCACAGCTGTGGCGCACGTCAGTGCGCGTCTGGCTTTATGGCCGGGGGGAGCGCAAGTCGAAACCGATTTCTCTATAAAACACGGCCTCCGATCCCGCAATGCCTTCTCGCCCCGCTCCGTTCATCTCCCGCCTCCGCCTCCTGAGAAGCGCCGTCGTCTCCCCCGTCTCCGCGCTGCTCCCCTACAGCCACCCGCGCCTCGCTACCCCTGCCGCGCGGCCTGTGCCCCGCGCCCCCGCCTTCGCCGCCGCCTCGCCGCTGGTCCGCCGGCCGCCACCCGATTCGCGCAGTTCAGCATGGCCGCCGCCGCCTCCTCCGCCTCTTCCGTCCACGACTTCACCGTCAAGGTTTGCCTGCCTCATGCCCCCTTCAAGTCTTCAATCCAATTTTTGCACCCAGGTCCCTGCGGATAATCTGTATTTGGACCTGCACATGTACACATCCCTGATCCGGTGATCCCGCTGTTATTGATCTTGTGTAGTTCTTAACCAAAGAGTCTCTAGTTGTTTTTTTTTTCATGTGCGGCACCACGAATTGTGAAACTGAGAACGCTTCATTTTGTTCCTGCAGGATTCAAGTGGGAAAGATGTCGACCTGAGCACCTACAAGGGGAAGGTTCTCCTCATCGTCAATGTCGCATCCCAGTGGTACAAAATTATTACTTCTCCTTCACATCTGCTGTCTGTCTTTTATCTTCAGTTTTGTTCATTCCTTATGAAATTATTTAGAAAGCGCCATGTAATTCTTTATTTTACGTTGAAATGATCCATGTTCTACGGCGGTACTGATGTTTCATAAGACTCTAATCTGATGTTGATGGCATTCTCATATCATCTGGTACCACTCATTTAGTTGCAATAAATAAGGCTGTGTGCATCGATTGACGCAGAGGGCGGGACTGTTCCCCTTTGTGAAAAAAGTTTAGTGTGATGCCGCGTATATTTTAAATTGACCTTTCAATTTAGTCTTACAAAACTAACAAATGAGAATTTACAGTTTATTTGTTCTTGGTATGCAATTTAAACACATTCAAGTTTAAGTTAACTTATATAAGGTTGAGTAAAGACTATATATCTTACAACTAAAACATTGAAATAGTGTTCTGCTAAATATCCACCCGCATCAAAGTAGTTTATGGTTCTTTAGGATTGGCATTTGCATCAAAGTTATATGGCATATACATAGAGAAATTCACTCTGATCAGCAAAAGATGATTGCAGTTTGGTAAGTGGACTTATGTGCAGATTAATTGTCATGACATTGATTCGTTTGCCTGTTATATTTTATTATCCAAGTGTTGGGTGATGTAAGTCCGTAGAGGATGTTGAATTAAAAAGCTACTTGTTGCCTGTATATACTGCAGTGGTTTGACCAATTCCAACTACACGGAACTGAGCCAGTTGTACGAGAAGTACAAGGACCAGGTGAGTATTCAAAGTATTACTTTGTTTGTTCCTTCACTAAGGAATGTCTCTTTTGTCTATCTGCATATGGATTAGTTCTTTTATTTGTACTTAATGATGGATAACACGCTGTGACAACAGGTTTTGAGATCCTTGCTTTCCCATGCAACCAGTTTGGTGGGCAGGAACCTGGCACTAATGAGGAGATTGTTCAGTTTGCTTGCACTCGCTTCAAGGCCGAGTATCCAATTTTCGACAAGGTAATTGTGCACAATACTTCTTCCTTCCTTTTTTTTGTGTGTTTCAGGCTGATAGAAACGATTATCAGCTTGAGTGTACACTATAACTGCATCCATGAAAAGTCCTGATCATTTGACAGGAAATCCAGTTCAACATATGTTCTCTATTTTGTATGCAGCCTGTGACATAAATTCTGAATTCACTGTTGCTTATCAGCCAATCTTTTGTTGTAGCTACTTACTTTTGTCTTGAACTGGAAACTGTTTATCCTACACACTAGAATTATCTATCAGGCAAGCAGCTAATGTGTTCTAATTTAACTTCCATTATCTGTTAGGTTGATGTCAATGGTAACGATGTTGCACCTATCTACAAGTTTCTGAAGACCAGCAAAGGCAGTATCTTCGGAGACAACATCAAGTGGAACTTCGCCAAGTTCTTGGTTGACAAGGAGGGGCGTGTAGTGGACCGCTACGCACCAACCACTTCCCCACTCAGCATCGAGGTAAGTTGCAACAGCGTAATATGTGCTCCGTTTCATTAATTTTGTGGTCTTTAGTGCTCACTGTTGTGCATCTCTGCAGAAGGACCTCAAGAAGCTGCTTGCGAGTTCTTAAATCTTACCGCTGGATCTGCTAGATGCATTGTGTGGATCACCTGAAGCTTCAATAATGTTGTAATAAAAGGCTGTGCTTGGAACTGGCTATGTTGTATATGTGCTCAGTTACCTTTGTGCAGTCCAACCTCATAGTATATGACATGTAATCGGTTTTGGTGAAATGCATTACTTCTGTTCCAGTGTTATCTTCTGAAATTTTGTGTTGTTTGTGCGAGATCCCGAGCAAGTTTTGAAATGTCATTCTGTTTGTGGGTTCTTCTGTGCTGCATTCATTGAGTTGCAGGCCAAGTCGCGTGTCACGCTGACAGAATGTCATATCTCAGACCTCAAGCACAGAGAGCAGAAGTTTCTCAACACCCCAGTGCTCAGTTTCAGACACTTGAGTGATCAGGAAATCATCCTTTCAAGGCCACAAATATCTCCCACATCCATTTTTGGTCTTTTGGATATTCCATGTATCAGGAAGGCCAGCGAAATTATCTACAGTATGTAGCATCTGCCAAATTGGCACGCTCGCTTGTCCCTAGCCAACCACTCACGGCTTCCCGGCCGGCGGTTGGCAGTCTCCAACTCTCCATTGCTGTTGCTCTGGTGCAGCAGTTTTGCCATAATCTCCAATCCACTCACTCATTGGCTGCATCATCATCATCATCATCATCTTTCCACGCAGATTCCTCAACTGAACTGAGCATTCGGAATCCATCTCGAAATAAACAAGCAAATCCGTTGGAAAAGTGAAGCCGCCTACCTAATGTGGCTCGGGAGCTGCGCGAGCAGCGCAACAGCAGCCGCGCTACATAAACCCGTCGCCCACCAGCGTGCCCTCCTCAGAGTCTCCGCCTCCTCCTGTTCCTCCAACCCCGCAGCACCACCCCACAGCGCCCCCACCGTCGCGGCTGGTCGGGCTCGAGGCCCGAACCCTAGCCCCGGCGTCGCGGCCACCGCGATGCCTTCTTCGAACTCCGCGCCGACGACGCCCGCCGAGGAGACGCCCGCCGCCGCCGCCGCCAGTGGGTTCCGCCTCACCGAGCCCGCGTTCCTCGAGTCGCTGATGCCGAAGAAGGAGACCGGCGTCGACCGCTTCCTCGCCGCGCACCCGGAGTACGACGGCCGCGGCGCGCTCATCGCCATCTTCGGTCAGTGCCTTCCCTCCTCCGACTACTCGATATACCTGCCACTGGCTGTCGTTGACCCCCCGCTGGAGACTGAGGCGGTCCCATCGGCAGTTCAGTTGGATCTCCAGGCGGTAATTTTTGATCTGATAGGGGTTGAACTGCGCACCAATTCCGATATGGTATGTCGTCCACTCAGAATGGAGTTCACATAGGCCAGTAATCACCGCCAGTTGTGAAGACCACTGTAAATTCGATACTCGCAGTTTAAGCCAATGTATGCAATGCTTGTCCGGATGTGGTTGATTGATGCAAGGGCTAATTTACTTATATGTGACGTGATTTGGTGTTTATATGATCTTATTAGTTGCAGCTTACATGGGGGTGAACTTCACTTGCTTGTTGCATGGTTTGTACTATTGTTATTGTAGCAGCATTTTGTTGGTTCGCATGACTGATTTAACATCTCCCTATATGTCTTGCCTTGTTAAAGGACAATGCGTAGTCCCTCTTCTCACTTAAGAAACACAGCCAATTTCGTTTGGCAAAAACAATGTGCTCCTGCAAGTAGTCATGTATGTAAGCTTGAGATAAACATGCCCTGAAAGCTCATGACTAAAAGGTCATTACAATTTACAAGTACACAACTGGAGTAGATAATGCTGGGAAGGTTTCTCGTTTGGGGAAGACCGGATATAGGTTACATGGTTATAGCTCGAGTCTTGGATGAACTGTGATGGGTCGGACTCTGGCATGCAATTGTGTATATCTAATAGGGTTCTTATGCTGATGTTACTTGTATGTGTGATAGATTCTGGAGTTGATCCGGCCGCGGCTGGGTTGCAGACGACTTCTGACGGGAAACCCAAGATCCTTGATGTGATTGATTGGTACTTAAGACACTTCCAGAAACTGCAAACTGCTCTATTTACCTACCAGCTTCTCTTGACTGATGTATTTACCAACGAGTATGCTCTTAAATGTAGCACGGGTAGTGGTGATGTTGACACGTCCGAAGTGGTGAAAGCTGATGCTGAAGGTGGTATAGTTGGTGCTTCAGGTTGGTCATGCTTTGAGTTGCTTTGTTGTTTATGTTACCTTTTTTGAGAATTTGTTACTGATCTAATGGGATAGAATTATAAGGTCAACATTTATTTATGTTAATTAGCAAAATGTGCTAAAACTGAAAATCATTTTTGTACTCCCTCCGTATCAAAATATAAGATGTTTGTGCATGTTTGGGCTCAAATGCACCTAGACATGTTTTACTGCATGATAGTACACACTTGTAAGTTGTAATGTTTTTTTTTCAATGCTCTTCAACTTTAGCATCTACATATTGATTGTAATTCTATTGGCTTTTAAGGTACCATATACCAACTGTATTTTGACTTCTGTGTAAGTTGGGCATGGTCTTTTCAGTAGCTACTGCCTGTAACGCTCCATGCCTGAAGAATATCCTTATTCTGGAAGGTGACATCCTGCCCGATTCCCTGATATGCTAAACTCTTTTTACACCAGGAGCTCGTCTGATTGTAAACCCCTCATGGAAGAACCCTTCTCAAGAGTGGCGTGTTGGCTATAAATTAGTATATGAACTCTTTACGGACACACTTATCTCTCGATTGAAGGTAAATTCGATATTTAATGCCTGCATTCAGAAGTTTTTATATCACACTGAGTATTTAATGAAGAATCTACTCACTATGACTTCAGAAGGAAAGAAAAAAGAAATGGGATGAAGAAAACCAAGAAGCAATATCCGGAGCTCTGAACCAGCTAAATGAATTTGAAAAGGTTTGGAGTGACCCTTTTTAGTGCGTTTAGATTCATTCTGGTTATTTGCATGTCGTTTTTTTTCTGTTTATTATATGTACTCTGTACGGATTACACTCTGCACAGTTTCTATTGTCAAGTATTGTGAATTTGTGTTGGTGGAAGATAATAAGTGGTTCAGCTAGGAGATACATAAAGCCATTTATCAAGTGAAATTTTCCTATGTATTTCTAATATTGAGTTGATATTTGAGCTAATATGGATACTGCTGGCCTTCGACTCTGCTTTTATGAGATTGTTTAAATAACTTTTTAAATGAGTGGCTAACCTGCGCTAAAAATGATCGCAGAAACACAGTAAGTCTGATGATGCCAAACTGAAAAAGGCTAAAGAAGACCTGCAAGATAGACTTGACTGTCTGAGGAAACAAGCAGATGTAAGAACGCAAACATATCGCTCTGGAAATTTTAGCCAATTTCAGCTTCTGTGGACGTCTTATTTCTATTTCTGTAGGGTTATGATGACAGGGGACCTGTGATTGATGTTGTTGTATGGCATGATGGTGATGTGTGGAGGGTTGCAGTTGATACTCAGGGGCTTGAGGGTAACAAAGATTGCGGGAAACTAGCAGATTTTGTTCCGTTGACAAACTACAGGTATGGTCGATCTTGTGGTGTTGATGTTATAAAGTAGTCGATATAATACGTTGCACACACAGTTCGTTGCTCCTTTCTAGTCCTGGAAAGGTATTTTATTTTCTTGTTTCCTACTTGAATCTTGAATGTGCCGTGTTCACATGTATACTTCATGTGATGAAAGTGGTAATTGTTTCAAAGCCTTAATCAAAGAAGTCACCTTGTTTATGTTACGTGCACAAATATAGGATTAGGCAATATTCAAATAAATGTGAATAGTGCTCTTTAGATGGGAAGACGAGTTATTTATACGAGGAAGAGATAAGGTTAGAGAGGGAGATTGAGTCTGTATCGTTTTGATTATGTGATACAAAATTATAATCATAAGTACTTCTGAATACGACTCCAATGACATCAATTAATGTCACATAAAATATATAACAGATAGAGTAATTATTGGTCAGAGGCTTCCTAATGAACCTTATATTTTCGGACGGAATGGGTTAGCAATAAGTCATCAGTCTATTGTCTACCTTGTTTGTACTCTCCGTTCCCCTATGCTCTGCCATCCCTCCATCTTCATGGCGGTAGTTACCTAGTTCTATACAATTACAGCAGCACCCTTTCTTGTGGTTGGAGATGCCAGCCGTTGTAGATTCTATGCAACTGTGTACGTGACTTGTATATCTAGTGACCGAGAAGACAGTGATTAAATATGAGATGATCTATTACCAAATCTGTGAATATTACCAGACATGTTTTCACTTGTACCTGAAGCAGTATCGTATAACCTAGGAGGTTATTGTCTAATTATTTTCTTATCTGTAGGCTTGAGCGGAAGTTTGGGATTTTCAGCAAATTAGATGCTTGCTCTTTTGTAGCAAATGTGTATGATGATGGGAACCTTGTCAGCATAGTAACTGATTGCTCCCCGCATGCTACCCATGTTGCAGGCATTGCAGCTGCTTTTCATCCTGAAGTATGTATATTAACCCTTGGCTTTTCATTTAGACCAAAAGCATACAAGTGCTAATTTATTGAGATGCTCTTAAACAGGAACCTTTGCTTAATGGAGTTGCACCTGGAGCACAATTAATTTCTTGTAGAATTGGAGATACCCGCTTAGGATCAATGGAGACAGGGACAGGCCTGGTTAGGGCTTTGATAGCTGCAGTAGAGGTTATAATACTCCCTCCTTTTCGTGCATCATTTGTCATAGTAAATAACAGTGTAGTAGAGGTTACAACTCCGTCATAAATGCCTCCCAATCAAGTGCTTGATGTTTGAGAAATAGTTAACTTTTCGTTATGTCTGACATCTCAAGTTGTTTTTACTGACTTGCTTCCTTGAATTTTTGTATATCCAGCACAAGTGCGATCTGATTAATATGAGCTATGGTGAGGCTACTCTTCTTCCTGACTATGGAAGATTCATTGATCTTGTTAATGAGGTGACCTCCTGTTGCATACTGTTATTTCTTATACTCTACTAATTTTGGGCATTATAGTCTTCTCTCTTAGAATGTTTTGTTGGAACTTAGCTGGAACTCTATGTTATGTCACAGGTTGTAGACAAGCATCGTATTATATTTATTAGCAGTGCTGGAAACAACGGTCCTGCTTTAAACACTGTTGGTGCTCCTGGTGGGACTAGTTCAAGCATTATTGGTGTTGGTGCTTATGTCTCACCAGCTATGGCTGCTGGAGCTCACTGTGTCGTACAACCTCCATCAGAGGGGATGGAATATACATGGTATGTGATCAGTCGATAATTTTGTTATTGCATTTTATAATATAGTTCTCAAACTACGGTATCATCCGAGCATCTTGAATCTAATCCTCAAACGTACGATGAACATTGGAACGATGCTAGGCCAGGCGTGCTCATTATCCTCTATTTCTCGAACAAATTTATTTTTGTTACTAATTGGAGTTCGTTGATTTTAAAGGTCTAGTCGAGGTCCGACAGCTGATGGGGATCTTGGTGTCTCCATTAGCGCGCCCGGAGGAGCAGTGGCCCCTGTACCAACATGGACACTTCAGTCTCGCATGCTTATGAATGGTACTTCCATGTCATCTCCTTCTGCCTGTGGTGGGGTTGCTCTTCTTGTTAGTGCCATGAAGGTTTGTCTGGCCAACAACTTTTCCATTCATTCAATGAGACCAACAGTTTTTTTGGTATTTAATATACTAAGAAACCATGTATTCGGTGAATTATATATATTAGGCCGAAGGTATTCCATTAAGCCCTTATACTGTGAGGAAGGCAATCGAGAACACAGCTGCATCAATAAGTGATGTGCCTGAGGAGAAATTGACTACAGGACATGGGCTTTTGCAAGTTGATAGGTTGGCACATTCTCTCTGTTATGCTATAGAGAAACATCCTTATTAATCTAACGCTGTTGATTTTGAGTTGAACATTATACTGTTCCTCCTTTTTCAGGGCTTTTGACTATGCGCGACAAGCTATGAAGTTGCCACTCGTTTCTTACAGAATCTCAATAAGTCAAGTAGGGAAGTCAAGTAAGTATCATATTATTCCATTAGTATTTCATGTACTCCCTCCGTTCACTAATGTAAGGCATTCTACCTACTATTTCAATATTGGCTACATACATACTAAAATGAGTGAATATATGTACTCCCTCCGTCCCAAAATAATTGTCTTAGATTTGTCAAAAAGTAGATGTATCTAGACATGAAACAAGTATAGATACATTCACTTTTGTACAACTTTGAGACACTTATTTTGGGACGGAGGGAGTACAAAATAAGTCTACATACACTTGAATCAAGAGAAAAAGCTAAAATGCCTTACATTAGTGAACGGAGGGAGTAATATTTTCTTCTAAATACAAATTTCATTTAATCAAGTGGTGGCAAGGTTTTTCTTTTTCATTAAGGCATTCTTACTCGGTGTTGCATGCGTGCATTGCTCCTACTGATGCTACTATGAACATCTTCACACATCATGCAATGTTGTTTATGTTTTACATTTTTCATTGTGGTCGTTGCTGAGTTGATGCTACCATGTCTGTTTTGCTATATTTATCCATTGCCCACTGCGTGACAGACCAATGAAGCATTAAATCTTACAGAAGCTAATGAGAATGAAGAATGATCCTTACTGAACGTCATACTACGATCACTAAACCTCTTCTGAAGCATTTTATTTTCTCATTATGTTATCTTCTGAGAAGCTCTTCCGAAGCATTTACGACTGCTACACTTGATTGCTTAATGGACGAACACTCTTAAACTTAGATTCCCATGGCCATGAACAAATGTAGAGGACAGAGTAGTCAGTTACAGCTTCTAGTGTATCTAGTATTTTATTGATAATTTGGTATTTTCTGTTGATCTTGGAATACTGTCTTAGCCTTAGCAGTTTCCAACCCTGAGGAGAAACACTTGTAGATTCACACTAATTGATGTCGAGTTCATATATTTTATTTGGTAACATAACACAATGTACAATTTGCAGTTCCAAAGTTAAGAGGGATATATCTACGTGGGAGTAATGCATGTCAACAAACGAGTGAGGTCAGTTCCTGGTAACTTGTTTGGATTATCCTGGCATGCTTATATTTTCCTTTCTCCAAAAAGAGTTGATTTTTTGGCAGTGTATTTGACCACTATAAAATGATCATTTTATATATCTGTAGTAGCCTAGTAGGAATGTCTGACTCGTTTATGATCAATAAGATAAAAAGGCTTTACCAGTGTCTCACTGTGAGAGCAGATAAAATATTATATGTACTGGATGTTCTCTATTGTTTCAATCATTACCATTAACTTATGTTTTATTGCTTTGTTTTACAGTGGACTGTTCAACTTAACCCAAAATTTCATGAGGATGCCAGCAATTTAGAGCAATTGGTTCCATTTGAGGAGTGCCTGCAGCTGCATTCTACTGATAGCTCGGTTGTCAATATTCCTGAGTATATATTGTTGACAAACAATGGGCGCAGTTTCAAGTTGGTACCTTTTCTCTGTTCGACTAGATGATCTATCCTTTCCCCATTCTTCATCTCAACATTGATAATTTTAATATGAAACTGTAGTTGGTCTTGCTATAATTGTTTAGACCTTGGGTTTATATGGATATCTCGCTATAGATAGTTATTATGCTTGTTTGTGTCATCCAAACATGATTTACTGATGACATATTTTCTTTTATATTTATGCATGTATCAATCTGACATCAACAAAAACTAGTGAGACATTATAACTTAACAAGGCTCTTAAAGCACAAATAATTGTATGTTAGCATCATAGCACACAGTGGCAGATGAAATTAAGGCCTTTGCAGTTACACGTGCACACGCAGTAGTAAATAGTTTGTTCAATTACCCGCGCTGTTCATTTTGTCAAGTGTAATGCTTTCATTTGGTTTGCTTTTACTTTTTGCAGCATTGTTGTCAACCCCGTTAATATTAGTAGTGGCCTTCACTACTACGAAGTTTATGGCATGGATTGCAGAGCACCATGGCGTGGGCCCACCATTTTCCGAGTGCCAATTACTATCATAAAGCCTATTGCTCTATCTGGAGAGCCGCCAGTATTGTCACTTTCCAAACTTTACTTTAAGTCGGGTACTAATTTTATCCTTGCTTGCCGTGAGCACTTTTACTTAAATTACATTGTGGTTGCTTGCATTCTTTTACATATATGCATGTATCAACGTGCCCTGTATTCATCAACATTGGGACAGTTTTGGGGAGTGAGCAAAGTGCACTCTTGGAGTACTAGAGGCGCTATGTGCAGATCGCTAGTATCATCTCTTACATATATGCATATGTTAATGTACGCTGTATTCATCAACATTTGGGACAGTTTTGGGTAGTGCACATTGCGCAAAGTGCACTTTTGGAGACCTAGCATGACTGTACCTTTGTCCCACCAACACAATAAACTCTTGTCTTTCTGCACAGATTCAGTTAAAATCACTTACAGTATGATCAAGCTCCCTTTCTCTTTGGTGATGAATCGGCCACTATACCTTGTTTATTTCGACCTATTAATACTATGCTGAATCAAGAAAGTGAGCTTAGCTCACATGGGGGTGGGGTTTGGATATACAATCCCACTGCCTGGTTTCAGTTCCTATTTATAATACTGTTTGGGCCTCCCGTACAGTCTTCTTTCAGAAAAAAAAACTATGTGAACCATGATAAGAAAAAAATTATCAGCCAATGCCATTGTTCATTTCCAGAAGTGTCGCAAAAGACTAGGATGGGAAACAAAACGGAATGTACCGGATTTTTAGCAGAAAACGATCCCCTTGCTCTATTGTTCAATCACAATCTTGTTTTCCCAGTTCTATGGATATCTGCCATTTATTTAATTAACTTGTTCTATTTTAATACAAAATAAAGAGAAGTTGGTTTGTTTCCATCTTCTTGGTTGCAGGTCATATTGAAAGGAGGTTCATAAATGTGCCTATTGGGGCTTCCTGGGTGGAAGTTACCATGCGCACATCAGCATTTGATACTCCTAGAAGGTTCTATTTGGATACTGTTCAGGTATACACTACTTCAATATTCTCTATTCATTACTATGATTTGAAGATGTCAGTTGTAACATCAAATGTGAGTATATTACAGATGTGTCCACTGAAGCGACCTATTAAATGGGAGGCTGCTGTTACTTTCTCTTCACCATCTCTCAAGAATTTCAGTTTTCCTGTTGAAGGTGGGTTACCTTTGGAGTTGTCTATAGCCCAGTTCTGGTCTAGTGGAAATGGTAGCCATGAACCTACATGTGTTGATATCGAGGTAACTTCCACTATTTTCTGATCAGCTCTAATCTTTGGCTGCTTAGCTAAAAGCCAAACATGTGTAAATAGACTGGCATAGCATCTGGTTTGTATTAATGACGTATGTTAAATATACTCATTTGCAACTTTGCAGATTGTGTTTCATGGAATTTCCATCGATCAGAATGTAATTTCCCTTGATGGTAGCGAGGCACCTATTCGTATTGTGGCTAGATCATTATTAGCATCAGAAAGGCTTGTTCCTGTTGCCACTCTGAACAAGGTTGGTCAAGAATCTATAGAAGGTTCTCACTAATCACTCTTTTTACCAGATATTGACTTTTTTTTCTTGCAGATTAGAATACCTTATCGACCAGTGGAGAGTAACTTGTGTCCGCTTCCCACCAGCCGTGATAAATTACCCTCTGGCAAGCAAATTATTGCACTGACTTTAACGTGAGTTATATTTGGTTCTGGGTAACATGTTCTAGTTAATTCTTGATATAGTTTTTACAATTTTTCTTCCCTTTGAACCTCTACAGATACAAATTCAAACTAGAGGACGGTGCTGAAATAAAGCCCCATCTGCCCCTACTTAACAACAGAATATACGATAATAAGTTTGAGTCTCAGTTCTACAGAATTTCAGATTCTAATAAGGTACACTTCTTTAAATTATACAAAATTGTCTGTTTAATTCCTGTATCTCTTCAATGGCAGGATGGTTTAGATGTGATTCTAGTAACTGTTAATTCCTGTGGCAATTTCAACAATGCACGTAGTTTAACATTAACTGTATTGCATTGAGGCCCATGTGGCACATATGACAGGAGACAAACCCTAGACTGTTTTATGGCATTATGCACTTCCCTAGTCCTGGAGCCATTATTAGTTCAACCTACATATCTGATGCTTTTTTACTGACTTGGAATGTTTCCTTTTTGTTTGAAAATAGTCTGTTTACTCTTCTGGCGATGTCTATCCTAGTTATGTCAAACTTGCAAAAGGTGAATACACTCTGCAATTGTACATAAGGTACAGCTCTCCCACCTACTAAGTAGTGTTGTATATATGGTTAGATGACTTCTATGATCTTACTAATTCTTTAGTGAGTTGTTATATATTTTCCTCTGAAGACGATAGAGTTAAGAACTTAAGGTAGAGAAACTTATTATATATTTTTTGTAATTAATGCATAGTGAGCACTCAAGAGTCAGAGCTAAATAAGCTATTATTAGCTTAATTAAGGTTCTGTTTGCGTTGTGTTAGCTTCTTAAAAGTACTTACTGTTACTTCTTATAGATATAACAATTAATTTGGAACACCTTCTTTGTAGGTGTAACAGAAAAAAAATCCTTACTACAATTAGCCCCCCCCTAATAAACTAAATTCCACAGTTCTGCACAGCAAGCACAAACTGAGTCTAATTTCGGGAGGGTGATACTAACTGTGAATCATCTAGCCGCAACAGGTTATGCACTGAGAATGGAAAACTAGAGCATACTAGAGATTAAATATTAGAAGTTGACAGGAATACAAATGACTAGGGCACCAGTGCTGAATGTTGATGGGATACATAATATTCCTTTCATTTTGGTAAATGAACAAAAGAGAGCGTAGTTTTGTGTCTTCTAGACTGCATTTATTTGATACTTTTCTTAGTTTGTGAATTATGTACTGCTGTTATGGTTTTATTTCAAAATAGTTCTGATAGCTAAACAATCTGTGGATGAATTAGAGCTGAAAAGTAATACATTTCTTTGCACCTGTTGGCAATATGCCATCTTTTTATTATGCATTTGCGTGGTTATCTCATGTTAGATGCTGTTGACTATCATCTATGTTCTGTCGCATGAATTTATCTTATGGTGGTTGTAGGCATGAAAATGTTCAATTCTTGGAGAAGCTGGAGCAATTGGTTCTATTTATTGAGAAGAAACTAGAGAAGAAGGTATTGCATCTAAACTAGAATTATGTTGCTAAGCAGACTCATGCCTGTACTTGCTTTATTGATGGCTTGATGATGAATTTTCATGTTGACCGTGCATAACATAATATATTTTGACATAGACGCCATGATTATTTGCCTTTTACTTTTTGAGCGATTGGCTGGCCCATATAGGTAAATTGTTGTGGATATCTAGCTTAATCGTCTTTCTGCGAATTATCGTGTGCAAGCAGTAGGGTTGCATATTAACACCTGCTATTTTAATGTGGTTTTGTACATAGGGGACCGCAGAAGAAATGTATCATCAATGTACACTATTTTGCATGCATAGAAACACACTCCTATAGAGGGCCACATTTTTCTACATTGAATTTGACGTAGAGCATTATCCTATTACTGTTAAATCTTTCAGGATGGATAACGGGTCTCTTTCTCTCGATATGTCCAATTACTATGCAAGTTGCAAGTGAAAATATATATGCTTATCATGAATTTTGAACATGAAGAGTATTTATCTACCAATTAGCAATACAGGGTTGATGTCAATGTTTGATCTGATTGCAGGATTCCATTCAATTGAGTTTCTACTCCGAACCTGATGGTCCTAGTTGGAAATGCCACCTTTAAGTCTCTGTTTTAGTTCCCGGGTATGCTCCTTTGGAATGCTTACTGCCGTCTTATTACAATTACACCTCGTCACCACTGTCTTTTAATTTTTGAAGAGAACCTGAAGCATTCTATGTGGGTCCGCCATCAAGAGAAAAACTTCCAAAGGTACATATCCTGTTGATGATATTTTGATTGGATATCACTAATATACTATATCAGTTTTGTGATTTTCCTTTTGGAAGGACTTCTGCGATTTTGTTTTGATCCCTATGTTGAATGCTTTGCAGAATTCTCCACCTGGTTCTGTTTTAGTTGGCTCCATAACCTATGGTATAGTAAGCTCATTCAACAAGAAAGAAGAACAAAACCAGCATGCTCCAGCGTCTTATAGTATTTTATATCTCATTCCACCATCAAAGGTCAGTACCACTGGATTAAATTGTCTACCCCCTTTAATTTACTATCACTTCTATTTGTTATCATGTTCCTTATAATGCTAGACCAGCATTTAAGATGTAAATGCATAGGATCACATTATGGCCTTAGCAGTTTCCAGTTTTCACCCATATGTTTTCAGCTGTATGTTATCTCACATATTCAGGGTGTTTGGTATGATTATCTATATTGCAGGTCGATGATAATAAAGAAAAGGGGGTTTCAGTTGGGACAAAGAAAAGTGTTTCTGAGCGATTAAATGACGAGGTTGGCCACATCAGTAGTTACTTAATGTTTTTCAGTTGAATTCAGATTGTTGTTGAAGTTTCTAACACAATTATTTGTTTCATATTCTCTCAAATCACTTTATTTGTTGTCAGTAATTCGATATTTGTCTGTAGTATAAATGTATGTTCATGCAAAAAAAAAATATCAATGCTAAATCTTGTTCCTTGGATAGGTTACAGCGAGCTTTAGTTGCTTGGTAAGAATTATGAAGACTGCTATTTTTAGAAGAGATACAAATAGTTTTCCTTGTTGTAATTTAAATCCCTGACCCTGGGGAGTTATATGATCTTCACAATAAATTGGATTAATAGGTTCGAGACACCAAGATAAAGTTTCTTTCCAGCCTGAAGCAAGAAAATGAGGATCACAAGTCTGCCTGGACCGAGCTTGTAGCTTCTCTTAAGGTAATGACGTCTTCCATTTCTTAGTCATTTTATATT
This sequence comes from Poa pratensis, assembly GCA_947311845.1. NCBI lineage: Eukaryota > Viridiplantae > Streptophyta > Magnoliopsida > Poales > Poaceae > Poa > Poa pratensis. The sequence goes on along the minus strand of CAMZMU010000033.1, from coordinate 65,639,868 downwards.
CTTATTATTTGAGATTCAATCAGAAAAACTAGATGTGAGGATTTCATTGTACCTGTGCTATTAAATGGACCAAGCTTTTAGCGTCCTCTTTTTTTTTACTTGAAACATTGGAGAATCTTATATACAAGCATTGTTATTCCTTTTTGTCTTTTTTTTGTCATTTATGAGGTTTACAGAGTGATATGAATCAACCCTCCGCAGATGTTTATTGTTTCGTTGACACATTTCACGGATCATGTCAATCTGAATTTGTAGCTCCTTGTATGCTGTTGTTTTCCTTTTTTGTATTTTTATGAGAATATGTTGTTTGAGTATTCGCTGTGGTCCCTTAGTCAAATCTAACATCCTGTACATAGTAAGAAATACAATTAAGAATATGCAATAATATGATGGGATCTCTAACATGATGTATCTTATGATTTTTTTTCTTGCTTAACATGTTCATCCTTCCGCTATTCTGTTATCAAAGTTGTGAACTAAATTAGGTTACAGTAATGTTTTCTCTGATGTCAATTAACTTACCATAACCTTTCCTGGCGTATTGCAGTCAGAGTATCCGAAATATACTCCTTTGCTTTCCAAAATTTTGGAATGTGTACTTCAGGAATCAGCCTCTGATGATAAAATTAGCCATCACAAAGAGGTAACTATATGTTGCTTGCTTGCATATGTCTTGCATAGTTGTATCTTTCACATGATAACTATATGCTGCTTGATATGTCTTGCATAAAATTGCTCGTTTATGTTGTACTGCATATGTCTTGCATAGTTGCATCTTTCACATGATAACTATATGCGCTTGATATAATTCCCCAGGTTAATTTGTTTTAGTTAACTAAATACTCCCTCTGTTTCACAATATAAGCCTTTTTAGCAAGCTGTTTTAGCTTGCTAAAAAGGCTTATATTGTGGAACAGAGTGATATTATTCAGTGCTCTTCAACGTCGCTTCAGATGGCACTTTTTTTGTGTGGGGTGGGGGGGGGGGGGGGGGGGGGGGGGGGGATATCAATTCTTTCGGGTGTCTGACATGGAACTACAGTAGTAATATATGTCAGTATTCACGCTCAACAGCTGCCTTCAGTTTTTTACTTCTGTCAAAATTTATATTCCAATAAGAGATACGTTTCTGTCTGTATCTATGATCTTGGTCTTCAGGTTATTGTTGCAGCAGATGAGGTTGTGGACAGTATTGACAAAGAGGAACTGGCAAAGCTTATATCTTTAATACCTGATCCTGAGGACGAAGAATCACAGGTATATAAGATTATCTACTATCTTTGCTCCTTAGTTAGTCAGGTGTACCAGCTCCTATTGAATGCTGTTTTCCTGAAATTTAATGCTAAATAGAAAACTAAGAAAAAGATGGAAGAAAAACGAGACCAGCTAGCAGATGCACTATACCAAAAAGGTCTTGCATTGGCAGAGATTGAGTCGCTAAAGGTGTGTTATCTTCCCTCTCATCTTATATTTTCGCTTACCTGAATGTCAAGTTCCCTTTTAAGTTTATACTACATACTTGTACAGTCAATTTTCAGAATCTAGAAACTAGGTTTGGCATCAGGCTTTTTGACAGTCTACTTTAGAAACTTTGGTTATATTTGAATTTCTATGTTGAAAATTGTTTATCAACTCTGTAAGGTAACTTTGTGTGTGTAAATCATGTACTACATTGTTTTTATGTCTTAGCCAGTGTTTTTAGTGGTCACCTTGAAGTCCCAGCCAGATGCAATCTGACGAGTCGTCATACCCAGTTGCCCCACCTTGAGAGTTGAGAAGCAGATCCAGAGAGAAAGGCAGAGCTCACTGTTACCATAGCTCTGCCATTGTTGCTTTCTTTACCTCCACTGCTAGTCATTGTTGCTGGCGGCCTCTCTGCCAATTGCACTCCCCGTGGAAGTGAGGAAGAGGCGGTTGGAAGCAAGAGAGGAGATGTAGGGATGGAGACAGGTTAAAGTAGACCAAACAAACCAGCAAAAAGGGAGGTGGAGGGACGTGCGTACGGTTACGGATTGGGGGGACATCTGGGCTAGACTGGTTGATGACTGATGAGTATATGGAATTCCCAATACCAGACAAGGGCGAGACAGTCCATGGAGCCAGCCCAGTGTGCCTTGTCAGTCTGAGGCTCCGAGCACTTCAAAACAAACAGAATGTGCCACCCCACCGAAGGGAGCTCATCTCCACGAAGACCAGTCAAGCCTGGAGCCCAAGACCGGACCGGGTCATGGCACGCCAAACGGCTAGATCGTGGCCATGGCGCTGTAATGCGATCCCACGTAACTGAACCCGGTCATTACCGCGCACTTAACGGGGACTGCGAACTCCCATATAAGGCGGAAGGAGCACCCCTGTACTGGACACGTTCACAACACATTGTCATACACAGACTCTGAGTAGTGAGTAGATCAATCAAACACCGCCACGAGGAGGAGTAGGGTTGTTACCCGTGTTCATCTGGGAGCCCGAACATGTATATATTGCCGTGTCGCAGTTTGTGTTAGCCCATCAGTTCTTGGCCTCATACTACCCGACAAATTTATTGCTGGGTAAAAACCCGACACTGGTGGAACCGCTGGCAATGGCTTAAGAGTGCATCTGTGAGCAGCAGCAATTGGTGGCGGTGGCATGCTGGAGTAGCGGGCAGCATAGATGAAGCCGAGCTAGCAGATGGCGTAGTGGGTGTGCACAATTCGCGGCGGTGTACAGAAGAACAGAGAGTAGAGGAAATTGATTGGAAGGGAAACCAAGCCGGGGAAATCTGAACCCTCTCTAATGCCATGTGAGGAATACCGACTCGTGTATGCTATGGGGCTCTAGGACAATATATTGTACATGTAAAGGTGTTGTATATGGATACCTAAAACAGCTATATTACATATCTAACAACCTACTCCTTTCCCTTTTACCTTCATCCTCCTTTTTTTCCTTGCCTTTATTGTTTTTAGCATTTCTTCATGCTAAGACGCCTCTCTTGGGTGCCATGATAATCTTGGTCTTAGCCTTGTATATCATAAACTGGCAGTCTCGTAGTCTAGAACATGTGTTTATGATTTGTCTACATTTTTACTATATTTTTATGGAAAAATCTTTCTTTCAGCCTGACGAGTCAACTGAGGCATCTGCTAAAGATGTTTTTGAGGAGAACTACAAAGAATTAATTAAATGGGTCGATGCCAAATCTACAAAATACGGCAATCTGACCGTCTTACGTGAGAGGCGCTGTGGGAGATTTGGCTCGGCATTAAAGGTATATTCTCCTTACCAAGCGCGCATTAGCATGTTCAGTTGAAATTATAAGAATTTCAATTAAAATAGAAGGTTGACTTTTTTAAATAGCTCAATGACTGAGTGCTTGAGGTTCTTGAGTAAATACATATATCATCACAGAATATCTCGTCTAATGAATCTAGTTCGCACACGTAATTTTTACTCGTCAACCTAAGTTCATTAGCTTTGCTTGGCTGTCAGCAAGTGGTATGTATCATCACAGAATATCTCGTCTAATGAATCTAGTTCGCACACGTAATTTTTACTCGTCAACCTAAGTTCATTAGCTTTGCTTGGCTGTCAGCAAGTGGTATGTCCTACTGTTCTAGAGGTCATTTCTAGGAAAACATACAGAATATTAGTTATTAATTCTCACCACTCAATAAAGTGTTCCTCCCGGAACCCATTTTGTTCTCATACTCACTGATAAATTCACGCTAATTCATAGTGTGATTAGAAATTTTATCAAGCTCCATTGTAACTAGTACGCTATAGTTAAACTGTATTTCGATGTGAATGCCACACACATAAGGTTAAGGCCTAGGCCATGGAGATCCAAACATAGCAATATGTTGTAAATACCTCTATCATTTAACAGATTGTTTTCACCCCCTACTTATTTCTGGTAAAAATCTTATTACCAGTTGCCACGTCCATCATATTTATCAAATTCAGTTAAGTGGTGGGTGAAACCAATCTTTACACTATCTATAAATCAGTTTGCATTTCCGTGGTCTATTTGGAAGCGACAAGGCTGAAGCCAGAGTATTCGACACTTGAAAGAACACAACCAAAACAAGATGAAGAATCAAAACCAACAAAACTAGACTATTCAGCATTCTTGAAATCTGTTATGATTTTTCTTTTGTGGTTAAATTTTGGCAGAATTCTTGTATTTTATTCGTCCGTAAAGAAGAACCCCACTGTTTTTTGTTTTACTGGAATTCAGTTCATGCTCATATTAACTGTCTTTATTTGTGATGGGTTAGGTTCTAAATGGCATGATTCAAGAGGACTCTGAGCAACCAAAGAAAAAACTTTACGATCTGAAGATCCAGCTGATTGAGGAGATGGGCTGGGCACATGTATCAGCTTATGAGAAGCAGTGGATGCATGTCCGCTTTCCCCCGGCTTTGCCTCCATTTTAGTTGGGGCATTTTCCCCATAGTGCATCATGTCATTGTTGGATGCAACATTTGTCGCTTTGGCAATCTCAAAATTGACATTTTATTCATTGAAATGTTAATAAGACATGCAAGCGCCACCACCTTTGGTTCCTGATTCATGCACTTTCTGCTTGCTTGCCGTCCAATTTTTCACCCGAATGATGATCAAACGTAGTTCCTTTCACCATGAAGTTTTGTATTAGCATAAACGGCAGGCTAAAAGGCTGGGTGGTTGCACGATTAAATGGTGCTCATGTCTTCGTGCACCTAGCACCTGAACTTTGTTGGTTGCGATTATCAAATGTAGTTCCTTTCACCATGAAGTTTTGTAGCATAAACGGCAGGCTAAAAGGCTGGGTGGTTGCACGATTAAATGGTGCTCATGTCCTCGTGCACCTAGCACCTGAACTTTGTTGGTTGCGATTATCTAAGGGCAGGTAGTAATTTGTTTTCCTAGGCTGGACCAGGGACTCCCATCCTGCAAACGACGATACATCGCAACGTTGCCAGTATCTGCAGTTCGAGTACGCTACTCGATCTGTGTGCAACTACAGCCGTTGCACCTTCATTTCATCGTCATGTACTACGTCTGTGGTAGTCTATCTAGTCCCCTAGTGTGCAATGCCGCTGACCGGATACCCATCCGTATCGAGCTTCGCCAACCGACGTTTTGCGATTGAGAGTAGCTAGTTTGCGTCGCTGACTTGTGTGACTTAGTTACGACATGAGGACCCCACATATCAGTGACTCAAACTCCACCTGACTTGTGGGCAGCAGTTGTTTTGAGAGAGAGTTATTGGTTCAACAAGCGAACGTTTCATCCTTCCAGTGAAACATGATATCGAATGCATTTCCTATTTTGGAATGGAAGCACCAAACTAACTTGAAGACCTGCGATGCTAAGGAGTTCACTTGATACAGCGTGACAACGGAAGAACTAACCGTATTGCTGAACTAAGATGAATCGTCAAAATGTGAGAGTCGTCCCATACTCATGAGATGTGACAATCATCAAGTTCATACCCTAGAAATTAAGCAATAAAAGTGCACAATTATGACTGCGGGGGACGCTAGGCCCTGGAATCTTCTAGGATTGCACCCGTGGCTTTTTCTTCTTGTTGGCCCGTTCACGCCTCTCTTCTTGCTGAATAATTTGTAATTGCTCGTCATCCTCTTTTCTTGCAAGCTTTGCACTGTGTGTCCAAAGCAAAAAAAAGTCGTTAACAATAAACAAGGCAAGCCTGTACTTAGGGCAACGAAGGTTGCATGATACTCCCTCCGTTCCACAATATAAGATGTTTTAGTCTTTTTCCACATGCACATGCACACACATGTATCTAGACACGTTTAAGTGCATGTGTCCATTCTTTTTAGTATGAATCTAGACATGGATGTGTAACACCTAAAACATCTTACATTTACATTGTGGAATGGAGGGAGTAGATAATAAAAAAAAGTACCTTCTTCTCTCTTCCATTTGTATGCTGGCATACCCTGCTTCCATATTCCTATCATCTCCATCCCTGCCAGCGTACTTCTCCGGATTGTAGCTGCACACGACGGCAAAAAATCAACATCAATCAGTGAAAGCAGGACAAAATACTCCGCTTTATTTCTACTGGGCAACAAAATTCTAGTTTTAGTTTTAGGAAAATCAAAAAAAAAAAAATTCTAGTTTTAGGAAATAAAGTAGAATAACTACGCCTGTTTTGGAAGATTTAACTGAATAATATTAAGAAACAGCCGCGTACTTGCAAATCTCTCTGACCATCTGACGAATTCTCTCCTCTTTACTGATTTTCCTTTTCACTCCCGCTTTCTTAGGGTGGTTGTGAACTGCACTTGTTGGAGACGCCTGCAAACACACAGAACCAAATTCAGATAAACATTCTTGAACGGTTGGCAATACTTCTGTAGTTTTGACAAGATTACCATAGCAGCAAGAGTAAACAGAATTTGTGTTAGGGGCAAAACACAGGGGTAAATCAAGAAATGTCACCTTTGGTCTTGAGGAAGGAGACCGCTGTTTCCGTCCTAATATTTTTCGGTCCTGAGACATAGCAGATCCCTTCGGTGCAGGATGCTGCTGCCTTTGCACGGACGAATTCACCCTTTGAACTTGCGACGATGGCAGGGCGTGGTTCTGCTTCCTCTGAATCTGCGGTGGCCGCTGGGTTTGCGCCGGCTGCTGCTGCTGCTGCTGCTGCTGTTTTTGGATGGCAGGTGACGCCTGCGGCCTCTTGCTCTGCAGGTTTTGGCCATTGGAGGATGGTTGTAGCCTTGGAGCTTTCTTGATGTCGTTGGACGATCTGGGTGCGTTGCCGTTGCCAACTGAAGGATTCGTCTTCTGCCCGTTTGGCAGCGGCAGTGGCTTCTTCACCTGAGAACACACCTTGCTCTGCACACGGCCCTGAATGGATCCATGGTCCTTTGATGCTCTAGCAGGTTGGCCAGCGGCACCTTGTTATGTTTCGCAGCACGTTGCATTGGCTTCGTCCCACAAACTTTGACGTCTACATGTAGTGACAAGAGTATTAATTAAGGGTCCGTCTAACTCTCAGTCGACTGAGAATTAAGTTAATTCTCAGTCAGCTGACGTCACACGCCTGTGTAATTATCAGCTATCTAAATCCGGAATATACCGTGTGGTCAGCTGCGGTATGCTAGGAGAAGGTATTGTACGTGCATGCACCCGGCCGGCCCCTACGCTAGCTGCTACTAGCTCTTGCAACTGAAAGAAGAACTCATTTGCAATTCAAAATGGCAAATTCAATTGCAACCCGAGTTGAAACTGAGAAAAACCCAGCCACAATTGCACTAGCAAACTGGAAAAGTCAGTTTCAACCCCACTTGCAACTAAAAAAGTCAATTGCGACTCCACTTGCAACTAGAAGAAAGTTCACATCACACATTAATAACTAAAATTCTCAGTTGCGGATTCACTTGTAACTGGGAAAAACTCAGTTTCACATCCAGTTGCAACTGGAAAAAATCTCAGTTGCAACTTCACATGCAACTCAAACAAACAAATTCAGTTGCAACCCGGTTGAAACTGAGAAAAACTCAGCCGCAACTCCACTAGCAAACTGCAAAAAGTCAGTTGCGACCCCACTTGCAACTGAAAAAGTCAGTTGCGACCCCACTTGCAACTGGAAAAAAGCTCAGATACAACCACAACACACAACAACTAAAATTCGCAGTTACGCGGGAAAAAGTAAGTTTCAACTCCAGTTGCAACTCCACTTACAACTCAAAATAATATTCAGTTGCAACCCCAGTTGAAACTGATGACAACTCAGTCGCAACTCCACTAGCAAACAGGAAAAAGTCAGTTGCGACCCCATTTGCAACTGGAAAAAATTAGTTGCGGCTTCTAACTGAGAAAAACTCAATTACACCGCATTTAAAACTAAAATCCTCAATTTTGACTCCAAATATAACTGGGAAAATAAATAAATTATAAAATAAATTGAGTTGCAACCGTCACTCTCCTAGTTTAAATTGAGTTGCTAGAAACTACAACCAAAAAAAGGCTTGAGACTAGCAGCGCATCTGCGCATGTACGAATACCAGCAGGACACAGAAAAAACAAAAACAAATGCCTAATGCAACCTTAGTACATAAACAACAACGGACAACGACAAAAAAGGAATCTTGAAGCATGCAGCCACACACACGCTCCGACGCGCAAAAGGGCCTAGACAAAAGGACAAAAGACAAACACGAATCTTGAAGCAAACAATGAACGGCCCTGGACATGATTGAGCCCTAAGCTAATTCTCAGTCGACTGAGAATTAGCAAAACCGATTAATTAATCGTTTTGACAAATAAATTGGCTGTTGACAAAAATGCAGGAGCTTAACTAGTACGCACCAGATTTGGGGGACACGGCAGGCTTATTTTCAGGTGGTCCCTTTGCCGGGGGAGGAGTATCAGCATCGTCCGAGAAGAGGTTCGAGTAGTCCCTGTTCTCTCGAAGCGTGTCGACCTTTCGTTTCACCTGCAAACGCAAAACACAACATGTTCTGAATCACATGATCTCAAGTGCGCAAAACAGCCTATCAATCTGGTGATGTCTAGTCATCAAACCTGAGTTACGATCTTTGGTTTCTGCTCATGGGCGCTTGCATTTGGCTGAGCTTTCGAAGCCGATGGAGCAGCACCATCTCTCTGCACAAATTATCAAGTTCGGTTAAAAATTAGGTGGACAGTTCAAAAGTGAGATTGTTGAAGATCAAGTTCAGCAGTCCATACCCTGGCCGGTACGTTCTGAATCTCCCTCATTATTGATGAGCTCCCTGCTTCGATGAGTCGAGGAGCAAGTGCAGGCGTGGATGGCCCGAAGAAGGTGCCAAATCTACAGAAAATTACTAAGGCCGTTAGCAGCTACTAGGTAATGCTATAATCAAAGAAAATCAAGCGAAAACTACAGTAGCAGGAGCAGCAAGCATATAGCAAGACTCACGTGGACCTGGCAGGTGCTTGCGCTGAGGAGCTAGTCTTCCCGGCGCTGGCGCCATTGGAGTGATGTTGTTTCCTAAGTTTGGCCTTCAATTGCTCCCTTATGGAAAGGATCTCCTGCAGGCCAGCCGGAGGCTCTTCTTCCTCCACCTCCTCATCCCACTCCACTTCTTCGTCAGCCTCCGGAAGTTCCTCCTCATCCTCCCCGGCCACATTATCACCGTCCTCGCTTCCAACGATGAAATCCTCAAGGTCGTCGTACTCGTCGTCCACTAGCTGGATGAACATGTATGTTTGCAATCAATACACTAGATTAAGAAATTAACGCGGCAATCTGATAATTAAATTGCTAACTCCTAATTGTGCATATAATACATGAATAATTAGCCGCATGGTTGTGATCTTGTGATACGATCTTGCTGGGAATTCGTTCTCTTACCAAGAATCATGCTGGGAATTTACTTGGCAAAAGAATTAAGGAGCAGCCGATATGTTTCAATGGCAAGAGAGAGAGAGATCTTAACTTGGTTTCATTGTCGTCGTAGCTCGCCATCTCCTCGATGGTGACGATCTCGCCGAACGAAGCTCGGAATTACGATCCCTAAAAAGAAAGTTCGGATTTATCAATTACATAAGTTTTATAAGCATCAAAACAGTAAAAGCCTAGAACAGATCTAACCACGATCAAAATCGTCGTGTTCAGCAAGAAAGATCGGAAATCTTCTTGGGAAAAAATGGAAACAAATCTACGCGCAAGGAAAGATTCAGTTCGAAACATAGGAGAAGACGTTTTCCGAGAACGAAAAATTCAACTGGATCGTCGGCGAAACCTAGCTGAGAGCCCTAAGCGCGTAGCGCAACCTCCTCGATCCCGCGGGCAGAGCGGGAGGCGATCGATCGAGCAGAGAACCGATCGACGATGAAATTATTCACGGCGCAATCAAGAGACATGCATGAGATCGATCGAGCTCACCTGATCGACGATGGTGCGGCGGGGAGGAGTCGTCGAGAGGAGCCGACGGCGTCCGGGAGCTCCTTCTTGGGACGATCGTCTCTCGTCTGGTTGCGCGCGTGGGCGGAGAGCCCTGGGTACTTATAGCAGCCGCCCGAGCCCGACGCGCCTTCTCCCTGCGGAAGGCCGAGGAGCAGCTGCCGCCTCGCCGATCCTCCCATGTTATCTATCGTAGCACTCCGAGAGATCGGGGAAGCCCCAATGCCTCCGTGCTGTGCCGATATAGCCAGATCGATCCATCGGCCAAGGCGAGCGCGCGACGGCCGATCCAGTTTCTGTTGGTGGAAGCCCATCGCGCGCGGGCGTGCGCGAAATCCGCATCGATCCCACGTAGCACCGAGCGCCCGGACGTGCCGTCTTTGTAGCTTACCAGAGACTGCATGCGAACGGGCGGTTTAGAAATAGGAGATCGTGCCGATTCCGGACTCGACATTGCTTCGCTAGCTGTCCCGATTTTTCCGGATCGGATCCTGAATTGATGGGGAATAGGGTTTTCGCCGAAAAGAAAAAAGGAGTAGCGCCACTAAATATGGGAAACGGTGGGTTTTATTTGGTTGTTGATAATGCATGATCGTAATGACTAATTCAATGCTAGTATTAACGTAAATCTCGTCGTATATGGTGGTGATAAACTAGGCAGGTTTGACCGTATCTGACTGTATCCTAAACTAGGCAGGTGTTTTTAGACTTTTTCACCACGCTGTTTTTTCTTGGAGAAAGGGAGTCAAATGCTCCTATTTTTAGTAACTCAGCTCTAAGTAGGACACATCTCCGATAATGAAGGTGCAAATTCTGAAGAGTAAAGAAACATTTGGCTTGCCAAAGATATTTGTGTGTATTGAATTGATGCACTAGTCAACTATCTCAAAAGTCTAAAGTTGTGGAGCATACGGGACGACACTTTGATAGTACCATAATAAACTGATACACTAGCCAAATATTTCAAATGTTCGAACTGATAGAAATGGGTAGGCTTTTTATTTCAACAATGTGGTCCATCCACGACGTGGCCAACATTAGAAAGCATGAGCGACCGTGCATTTGCCACCCTAGATCATGACATGGTCAATCCAGATTACATTACTTCGCGAGCAGTTCTCTCCACCAAGAACTATCACTTCGATGGAATAAACTCGTGTGCTTGAGTGCTTTTAATGCAAGGAGAAGATCTACCATAGCTTTCACAGTGTAGAGGACAATCCATACGACTACTACCGTTCAGATTCTTGAACTCACCTTGTCCTAATGGTTGCCCCCCACACGCTCTTAAATTGAAAAATAGATTGCCCCGGTAAACATTGATCCAATTTATGGACTTTGTAACGATGTGATGCTTTTGGTCCGTGGGTTCCGAAGGAACGCCATCGACATGAAGATTGTCCTAGGACAACACGCTGGGCGGAAAGGAATTTCTTTCTCTGATACCCCTCTTGCCCCTCTGACAATGACATGCTCCTGTTCAAATTTAAGAGAAAGCAGTTCCATTCAGGCTCAGCTTTGCCATGATAATCAACAAGACGCAAGGGCATACCATCCTGGTTGTCTGCATGTACTCACTGAACCGGTATTATGTCATGATCAGCTCTATGTCACGTTGTTCCAAGCCACCACAAAGCATAGATCAAGATCCTCGTCATAAAGGACAATCGAAAGGACTGGACCAAAAATTCAAAAAGGGAAAACGTGAGACCTAGGTAACGACCCCATAGAATGTTGTCTACAAAGAGGACATTAGCACTCGATGTCGCTGGAAAAAAAATTAATCAGCTTCAGTGATGTACATTATATACGTCATGTTATTCAAGATGTCATTTTTTTCTGGATAACGCTCCTTTTAATGATTTTTTTGTTAGTGTTAATTTATTTTCCCGGCTATTTGATTCAGTGTTGTCTTTGCTTGAAACGTGCAGCTAAGCACGGATGAATGTTGTCTTTGTTTGAAACGTGTCAAGGTGATATCTTAGTGAATATGAGATAATTTGTTGGGCCATTACTTTATATACACATGATATTGAATTGTTTGAAGTGAACATTTTTACGTTTATGAAATACTCCTGGTTGTTTTTTCATATACTTCAATGTTTACATGCACTGTATGTCTACACGTGCAACATGTGTGGCAATGAAAAGAGATAAAGAGTGGTGACAACTCACCGAAGTTCAACTAGTTTGTAGTAAAGCACCCACGCCAAGCAAGATTTTTTTTTAAAAACATTGCAGTATTGTCCGAGAACTCACTCGGTTTAATGCATGCGTATCGAATGTAGTTTTTAGTATCACCCAAGTCTTCTAATTTTTCGATCAAGTTTTATTTTTTACTTTAGCTTAGAATTAGAAGAAATTCAAAGTCCCGTATTCTGTTTTTATAGGATACACATATATGTATCTAGCCACGAAATGTGCGTGTCAATCTGCTCCTAATAATATGGAGCTGTGAAGGATGAGCCCACAGCACCAATTCCATCTGGAGAAAGAAGTCAAGTACCTCAGACAGGTCAGACTGCAATTCCTCCTAATAATGCAAATGATGGTGTTGTCGGTGCCCAGGGACCCGGGGTACCCCGGGTACCGGGCGCGTGGGACCGCCCCCTGTCGGAGAGGAAACAAGGCATCTCCGGGGACAAGGATTTAGCCCGGGGGAGGCTCCCCCAGGAAGGACGTGGCCGCCCCGGGAAGGCGGGGACCAGCTACGTGGCGGGCGCCTCCTGCACCCTCGCCCCGGTGAGGGTTGCTTCGCAGGCACGGCAGGCGCGGCAAGCATCACGGACAAGACCGCACGCACCCTCTGCAGGGCGCAGGCGAGACATTGACAAGACGAGACTCGCCGTCTCTCCGGTTCCGGCGAGACAGACGGCATGAAGGATAGCGCGGTGCCACGCTGCCACGAAGGCAGCCGGCGAGCGCCACCTTGGCTTGGGCACGACGCGTGCCATGCCTCGGTGGCACGCACGCAGCTTGACCACCTGTGGTGTCCCCTTGGCATATAAAAGGAGGCCCTTGGTCATCTTAAGGAGGCATCAAAGGAGAAGAAGAAGAAGAACCCTAGCTAGTTGTCACCTTGAGCTCTCCACTTAGACTCGGGGACTGGAAGAACGAACCCCCGGGAACCCCCTGAGCTTGTTCTTCCATAGCTCACGAGAATAGTGAAGCTCTCCAAGTCATCACCTAGTAAATCACCACCACCGCAATCCATCCAGACAAGCAGGACGTAGGGTGTTACACGGCAACGCGACCTGAACCTGGGTAAATCTTCGTGTGCTTGTGTTTGATCTCGGGGACCGAATCCGGAGCACCTCGCGCCCTCCTACCAAACAAACATGGGGTGCCTAGCATCCCGGTGTCTGCGTACCGATACGCGACAGGTGTACCGGCCACCCAAGCCTAATGAGTGGTAACTCAGCGGAGTGCTGCAGAGAAAATAACAGAAGAAATCCAAAGTAGTGAGATGGCAAATCATCCAAAGCACCTCGTCAAAATTGTGCAAGGGTCTTATGTGGTTGGTGGATCTCCTATTGGCAGGGATTTTATTGTATGGCCTGGTGGTGAAATAATTTATTACAAAGAGGTGTTTCGGACGCACCAATCTGCAAACTAAAATGTTGTTGTTCACATTCAAACATTCTGATTGGTATTGTAATCCTAAGCTGATGTAGTACGATTTAAGTTTTAAAATAGTTACCATGTAACCTGATTCTCTGTGACATTTTGCTGTTGTTTGAACTATTAATCTATTCAAGTTAGTGATTCAAAAGAAAGAGATCTATGTAACTAGACAAGGGAAACTAGTCTGAAGATTATGGAAACTGGGATATGAGCAGATTGGCAAGGATGTTGAATTGTCTACATTGGATTGTGAATTTGAGGTGTTTTTAAGTACATTGGCTTTCAATTACTCCCTCGGTCCAAAATAAGTGCCTTAGTTCTAAACTAGGGTTAGTAAAACTACGACACTTATTATGTATTATGGATCGGAGTTACCAGTATAATTCCTTTGATGCAATGTGTCGTCGTGATAACAGAGATTGTAGTGGTCAGGCCCGGTTTTGGCCCTAGGCGACCTTGTGCAGTGCACAAGGCCTATGGCTGAGGGGGGCCCATACCTACATATGTATGTCTATTTATTAGTGGGCTAAAAAAAAATGTAAAGACTCAAGTGCAGCAGCCCAAATAGGGAGAGGAAAAGGCAGTACGCAGGCACGCACCGGCCAATCGATCGATTGATCGATCCGCTGGCTAGCCTGTTCGTGTTCTGCGCTTGCCGTCTGCCGCCTTTCCCTTCAGCTGGAGCAAATCGGACCGCCAGCACCGAGGCCACCAAGCGGTCTGCCCCTGTCCGGCTGGCGACTGCAGACCGGCGTTGCGCGACGTCGATCATCCTCCTCCGCCAGGTACGTGAGTAGATCCGTGCAATCTCTGATCTCTCCTCTGCTATTCTGCTCCCGGTGGCGTATATGTTTGATATTGCCCTAGTCTGCACCGAAACATAAATCCAGTGCTGAGAAAAGGAAAAGGAGAAAATGAGAGAATAAACTTATTGAGTCACATAAAGGTGCTTTAAATAGGTATTTTCTGGCAACTCGTACTAATGGTGTTGAAAATCAAAGGCAAGAATTTGAACCCGGACAAGATGAACATCATAATTCAAATGACGATCATGAAGTTGACGAAATATCGAATCACAGTAAGTAATTGTTAATCAACTAGGGTCGGTTTTTGTAGAAGTAAGTAAGTAACTAATTACAAATTGTTGTATTTGAATGCAGATATTGATGTTGATGATAATGAGGACAGAATGGGAGAGGAAAATGTGCAGCCTTCCCCTCAATGATTTTACATCCAGAAATGCCCGAAGAAGTTTTTTTGTGAAGCAATGAAGAATTATTTGAGGTAATAATATTAGAACGGGATATTATTTGTTATATTTTGCAACTCGTTTAGACTTTTTGTCGTAATATGTCATTGCTTAATTGTTTATATCAAATATTTATGGACGTCTTGGAATAAGAATATGTGGTTAGATGTAAACTTTTAATATTTTACGTCGTATGCATAGATATGTAGTAAATATAGGGACCAATTTTCCAACCTTGCACTAGGGTCCCGAAAAATATAGAGCCGGCCCTGGTAGTGGTGGATCGAGCTAGATCGGTGGGTACGTTTTGGTTGCCGAAAAACATTTTTTTTACATAGTGGTAAAATTTGGGGCGTGGTCGTGGACGGCCGCTAGGTCCCTTGGGACAACTCCATCAACTGCTTCCCGGTGAGGGAGCAGCGCCGCGTTTGCTCTTTCTCCATAACGACAAGGAATTTTCAGAATCAGAGCACGAAAACAGAGAGAAGTTGGAGACAGGAAAACAATACTTGATATTTTATTTGGTGAAACAATTTGAAATTGGCTCCCAGGCGTTCGATCCAAAGGCGATCGATCTGGTTTTCGTCCCTCTCACCGGCGAAGCTGCTGGTCCTCCCGCCTCTGACGGCCCTTGGGGCCCGGAGCTGCAGCGGACCATGGCCTCTCGTCGGCGGGAAGGTTCCCGTTCCTTTTTTTTAGGTTTTCAAGTGTCTTTTTTAGGATGGTGTGGCGGCGGCGACATCTTGAAAGCAGAATAAGGTCCTCCCATCCTATCCTTACCCCGGTGGTGCGCCTAGTACCGACGGAGGGTGTGTGGAGTTGTGTGTCCGGCGGATCTTCTCAGATCTAGTCCGTTTTCGTGTTCGTTCGTGTGGTTGTAGGTCTGGCTCTTCTGATCTACGGTTGTCATCATTGGCGATGGTTGATGCGCTGCTGCGTTGTTCCTTCAGGACCTTAGCACGACGACTTCCTGTCTGTCTACTACAACAAGCTCTTCTACGACAAGTTTTGTCCGACTCCAGTGAGGGAGGGGTAAGGACGGCGGCGCGCCTTCGGCTCGCTTCACTGCTTGTAGTCATCGCTAGGTGGTCTGAAAACCTATTTGTAATTTTTATTACTTTCGGGATTCTTTGTACCGTTGCTGATAATCAATAGATCGGTTGGCCTTTTCGCAAAAAAAAAAAATTTGAAATCGGCGTAACTATTTACGCCTGATACCTCTTTTAGAGATTTGGCACTACCGCCACAACGCGAGAAACCAGTGCCAAAAGTCAAATTTTCAAATTTGGAACTCAGTTTGGCACAAATTGTGGCTGCCCTAGCCACCCGAAACTTGAAAATGCAGCGAATACACCCCTCCACGCTGACTTACAGGTAACAACCAAAGGCACGAAAGGCCCCAGCAACAGGCAGGCTAGAGTCTAGAATATCCGGAAATTTGGGTAGATCATCTCTAAGTTATCCCGGTGCACCCTATTCATAGTAGCTGAGTGTCTGAGTCACCGTGTGTGATTTGACACAAATTCATGCTATCTTTGTACATCTTCCAGTTTTCGAGAAATGAAAGAAGGTACTTTTGTCGGTCTAGGTGATGGTTCTTCCATGCGGAGATGGAAGCTATATAACATGGGTTCATGGAGTAACTCGGACTTCGGTGTCACCAACCGATCGGCCAAGTATCTTGATTGTTGTGTTCCGACAGTACACTATCTGAGTATCTACGGGACATCCCTAAATGAGTAGCTTACACTTGTGCTGACATGGCTTGAAGGCCTAGAAGAGGGCACATGGCTGGAAATCAGCAACTTCATCACCACATGTTTCTAGTCAGATTCATACCATTTCCATCGGGTATGTTAGGAGTTGTCAACATACCAATGGTTTTAGTCTTCTCCGGCTCCTCGAAACAGGCTTTCGCTCCGCTTTATAAATAAAGCAACGACCACCAAACAATACTGCATACAAACGCAACACCACACACGCTGGGGCCAAAAGCAAACAAACGCCCAAAACAGAAACACATGGAGACAAAGGTGGGAAGACTAAACTAAGGTAACCCGCAACCGTTGCGCCTCTCCGGAGAATTACCACCACGCTCGTAGCACCGAATCGTCGAGTACCAAGCAGCACCTTCAAAAAGGAAAGCAATCGCTGCTACCCGGACCGGCACACCGGTCCTAGGGTTTCCCCCGGCACACAGAGAGAAGTGGACGGAAGGTAGCCACGACGCCCTCCAAGAAGGAATGATGTCACCCGAAGGCGGCACCGCGTCGGTGTCGGACGAGCCGACAAGGATTTCTCCCGAAAACCCTATCCACGACCCCGGGCGATCCATAGCATAAGAGCCCCGCAAGGACAAAGCCTCGTCATCTCAGACTCGCCGCCCGCCAACTTGCGCCACCACGGTTACGAAGTCGCCAACGTCGTCTTACCGAAGCTACCGACATAATGTCTACAAGACGGAGGCAAGGGGTAGCTCGACTCGGGGTCAGCAGTACCGCAGCCGCGCGGGAGGGAACTGCCTCCACCGCCGACCGGACGTAATCGCGCAGCACACTAGTCCCAGTCGGGTCCGGCCACACTGCCAGTCCCAAGAGGGTCCAGCCGGGCCCGAATTGGGCCCGTAAAGCCAGCCACCACGCTGCAACAAGGGCAGCCGCCGTCGCTGCTGCACCCCTCCACGAACACCTCCGTCTCTATCTTGCAGTCGTCATCGTCGCCTCTTCACGAACTCCGGCCCGGGGTTTGCAAGACGGAACAAGCAACAACGCTGGAACCCGGGACAACAACATCGCAACCTTGCGGGAGGGAACAACCTCCACCACCGAGAGGCGGTAGTCGACCGGACGGGGCATCAGAAGCACACCAAGCCCACGCTGGCTCGGCCGGACCTAAACAGGCCCGTAAAGCTTCTCCCGCCCCGCTGCAACAGGCAAGATGCAGCACCACCGTCCCTGTTCTTGCGTCGTCGCCGCCGTCAAACAGGAAGCGTCGCAGCAGCAGGCGAGCCGGCCCGCCCAAGCCCAGATGCGGCCCGAAGGGCCCAGATGTAACAGCCCAAAGCTGAAAACCTGAAAAACCTGTGTAAATTTTTCACTTTTTGCTTCATACATGCATCATTGCATCATAGCATCCTTGTTACATTGCTAAACAACACACAAATGGGTGTTGCAATCCTGAAACACAAAATGCCAACTCTGTTTCAACAACATCTCCAAACAATGTGGCACTCAAAGTTGCAAAACAGAATTTCTTGACATCTTATATTTGTCAAGGAAGTTCCAAGGGTTCCCAAATAATATTTTGGAATTGCTAAATGATTCAAAAGGGTTTAACAATTTGAATTACCCCAACAATTGCCTACAACAACCATATGAACAAAAATGTTGGAAAACTTTTTATTTGGACAAACCAATTTTTGTGGAGCAACTAAATCACAAGGGGAGGCTACCCAAATTATTTCATAATTTTTGGATAAGTTTAAATGCCTCAAATAATTCAAGTACTGTGCTGGTTTTAATTTTAAATAGGAAAAAGGGTTTCTTTGTAAGAGCCAGGGACCATCCGTGATAGAAGAAACTCAGCCAGGGGCCTGTTTGCAAAACTGGCATCCCCTTCCTCTGTAGCGACCGAGCTGCTCGAGCTCGGCCGCACCAGCTCACACGCCGCGCCTGGCCCCTCCTCCTCTGCCATCACCGCACGGAGAGCACGACCACGAGCCACTCCCGTGCCCTAGCCACTCGTTCCCCGTCTTCGTGCTCTTCCGCGCTCCACCCTAGCCGCACCATGGCCGAGCTTGCCGAGCTTAGCGCCGTCGTTTGAGAGCACCACGTCCAAATCGAGCCCCGCAGCGAGGTCCGCCGCGACGCGAGCTTCCTCTCCGCCCAAGGAATCGACCGGAGACGCCTCGAATCGCCGCCGCCGTCCTCTTCCTCCCCACTGCCGACCGAGCCGCCGTCGGGGCATCGCCGCTCGGTTCCGTCGCGTCCGTCCACCCCTCGCCTCGCCGGCTGCGTGCACGAGCTCCTGGTGAGCCCCTGGACCTCTCCCTGCACTCCCCCTCGCTCTCCCCTCGCCGTAGACGCCGCGCCGTCGCCGGAGTTCCGTCCCCGTAGACGCACGCTCGCCCAGCTCGCGTTGCCCGGCCTCACAGCCAGCCCAGGCCGGGCGGGAGGCCGATGGCCTCTGTTAGGTGGCCGGCCCACCAGCCGGCCCAAACCGGTGGGGAGGCCGGTGGCCTCTGTTAGCAGGCCGGCCTGCCAGCCGGCCCAGGCCGGGTGGGAGGCTAACCCGTTTATTTTTTTTTAGTTGTTCTGTTTTGCTTTTTCCTCGCGGATTCTTTCGTCGACCCCCTCCCGCGCATGTCTCCCGCCACTCTCTCGCACCGCTAGAGACATCGACTCCGATGCGTCGACTACCTCATCCCTCCCCCTCGATTCCGAGTAATAATGGTATTGTTGATTAAAGATAACTTAATTAAAATAATAAGTTTAAAAAGGGGAAATTTATAAAAGTAAGAACTTTTCATCGGTGCATCCGAGAATTGCGAGCGAGGTACCGAAACGCTCGGAATAATGAGAGCTACCCAAAATCATCATCATGCATATTTTGCTCACAATTACCATAATGTACTCCCAGGAATAACAACGTCATTAAGATAAATATGGGGTGCTTTCCTCTCCGGTTGAAGCAATTATTCTTGCACCCCATTTAATTCGCTCGAATGCTGTTAATAAGTACCGTGCATCTTAAATTGTCATACCATCATGTGTTTGCGCATTGCATTGTGAAACATGTGTGGTGATTGATTGCTTTTCCCGTGTGTTGTGCTTCGTTAGATCCTGCAGTCGGGGTTCCACCGCGATACCCTGACGATCCGTACTACCAGCATCCGGAACAAGGCAAGCGTAATCCCCCCCCCTCTGAGCATATCTTATCCTATTTTCCGCAATTATTTTCTCCACTATAATATTGCATCCGGTTCTAAATGTCTTTTGCTTGGAGTAGAGTCTCCTACTAGTTGCATTAGAAATATGTTGCCAATATCTGTTTCCCCTCCTATTACCATAGGAATTGTATTGTGGGCCTGAAATACTTAACTATGCAATGTTGATGCTTAGCCATGCTTAGTTAAATGCTTAGTCGTCCGATGGATACTTCATGCTGGAAACAGGTTGTTGAAGTGTTCAGATGAGGGTGGAGAATTGTGGTGATGGATAATAAAATGCTTAAAGGTGTGGATGAGAGGCCACATGGGATGTGGTGGGTTGTCTCGTTCTCGCCGCCTAAGTGCGAGTTCTCGCCTACGAGCCAAGTTGAGCGTGCAACCATGCGTGGGGTATATGGAGCCCTCGTCGACCGACTAACTTGTGGCGGACTAGCCGAGGGTCCTCTAGTTTGGCTTTCCATTTGCGCGTGCGTTGAAGATGGTGGCCAAGACTGAGATGAGGATGGTTGTGTCAGGAAAATAAGTGGCCGCGGGACAGGGTGCGAGAAGGTACCTCTTGTCCTACCGCCACTGATGATCCTGGGTTAGTCTTAAGCGAGGTAAAGGTTGTAGCCGCTCCCACTCAGCCGGCTTTCCCCGGAAGAGAGCAAATGTACAGGCATGTAGGCAATGAGCCGGACGGTACGCATGGATAAGAAGCTGGGAGTCCCTCGGGAACCTGGCGACTTTCACATTGTACACCCCTGCAGGGATAAATCTTTTCGAAAAGCCGTGTCCGCGGTTATGGACGACTTGGTGACGGATTCAGAGATCATAGAATAACTTTAACGGAATGATTAAAAACTGGGTACTAGAGGTACCATTCAAGATTGTAAGGTGACTTCCTCGAGGGTGATTCGGGGAGGTGCCTTTGATGAACAGGTACTTTGATGTTGATGGTTGTGATGAGAAAGTGACCAAGAAAAGAGTTACTTCTTACCTCTTAAAATATTCGATTAGTCGATGCCATGGAGTTGTGTTTTATAAATAAAATCAGCTTTATGCAAAACAGCCATAAACTTGAAAGCCTCATCGAGCATATATTAGCTCTTAATCTTGCGAGTTCGTCGAACTCAACGTCGTTTGTTTTTTTCAGAGAGGACTTCACCGACCTCGAAGGTGGGTTCTTTGTGGACGTCGACGAGTAGTCTGGGGTTCCCAGGTGGCAGCTTGGGACATCCCGGAACAGCTGGCGCTGGATGTTTATTTGTAGGCCTCTTAGGCCATAATTTGGTTCTTGTTGTTTAGAACAACACATTTCGCTTCCGCATGTTGTAATGTTGGGTCTGTGACCTCTGGTTGTCATTTGCTATCTTTCTCTATTATAAGAGTTGAACTATATGATTTGTGTCGTAGAGTCTGTGATGTGCCAGTTGTTCCACAAGTCTTGATCTCTCTATTATGCTTTGATAGTGTGTCTGGTGGTATCGGATAACCGGAGACACAGTATCACTGTATAGCAGTCGGGTCGGGGCGCCACAAGTTGGTATCAGAGCAGTACTGCCTGTAGGAAACCCTTCTACTGGTCGATGTTGAGTCTAGTGTTTGTGAAAATATTTTAACCTAAAAATGAGTTGTGAAAACCATCTTAGGATTCTTTTTACTCCTTATCTGGTTACCCTCTAATCTCGGAGCAATCTTACCTCGATTTGAGTTTAAAGGTTTTACTCTCTCTGTTACTTCAAAATGATTAGAAACGGGGTGGGTTCGACCTTTAGTGTTATGTGTCACGTTGCTCCCGCTGCGTTGCAATCCAAATCAACTCAGATGTTTCTACCAATCAATCTTTGATCCTTTCTTTGGGTTTTAACCCACGGACTTGAACATAAGGTCCCGGATTGTGTCAACTAGAGTGTGTTAAGTTGTGATTTCTTAACTCTCACTAGTAGCACATGATGCTGATCTTTGACCCAAGTTCTATCTTGTTGTTTTCCTTCTCGCAAAGTATTATCGTCCCTAGTCTGTGTACTTGTGTAGACGCTAATGCTATTGTTCGACCATTCGGAGAAAGATACTAACTGTGTCATTGTCAAATCTCCAGAATGGCTCGAGGAGGCCGTGGAGGCCGTGGTGGTCGCGGTAACCACAATGATGATGAGGATGATCTGCCGCCACCACCCTCGATGGCTGAGGTCTTGATGGCCATTGAGGAGAACCGTGGGCGCAATGAGCGCTTGCTTGAGCAGTTGGTGCAGCAGAATGCACGGAGGAACGAGTGCAACACTCTCACGAGTTCCTGCGCTCAGCCACCCACTTTGCTGATGCTAAGGAGCCACTGGAAGCTGATGATTGGCTTCGTGCTTTGGAGCGCAAGTTCTCCGCGCTTCATGTCCCATTGGCTGAGCAAGTCAACTTTGCCACCTATCTCTTGGTTGGTGCTGCTGGCTGTTGGTGGGAGAGCCATGTGGCTTTGTTTCCAGCCAACCATGTCTTCACCTGGGCTGATTTCGCACTGCCTTCCGTGCGGAGTACATTCCCCAGCCGATCATGGACTTGAAGAGGAGGGAGTTCCTGGATTTGCAACAGGGACGGATGGACCTCCGCACTTATGGTCGTGAGTTCAACCATCTCTCTCGTTACGCCCCAAGGGACGTGACCAATGATGCTGACAAGCAAGAGCTGTTCCGCAAGGGTCTGACTCCGCAGCTCCGCTATGAGCTATGCCCTTCAGGTTCCAGACCTATCAGGAGCTGTTCAACCAGGCTTTCACTCTTGAGCAAGGAAGAAAGGAACTTGAAGCTTCCAAGAGGCCCGCACATGGGGACCACCAGAGTTCCTCGGGTTCTGAGAGCAAGAAGCGCAGGGTGTTTGTTCCCTACAGCGCCGTACCTCGTGCTCCCTTCATGCCGAGAGCAGCAGGATATAGGCCACCTCCTCCGCGCCCACTACTTCGACACTTGGGATAGGCGGAAGTGGGTACCGTCCTATGCTACCTGCTCCACCTGGAGTCACTTGCTACACCTGTGGCCAGGCTGGTCACTACTCCAGGGAGTGCCCCCAGAAGGCACCTCTCGCGATAACTCCTGCACGAGCCCCTGCCACTCCAACTGGCAAGGCTGGACCTATTGTGCGTGGTCGCCTGAACCACATCTCTGCTGAAGAAGCTGAAGAGACCCCGGCGTTCTTATGGGTGAGTTACGAATCAACGGCAATACAGCTACAGTTTTGTTTGATTCTGGAGCATCGCATTCATTCATATCCATAGCTTTTGCAAAAGACCACAAATACCGTTCGAGAAAATGAGCCGTCCTTGGTGATCGCTACTCCTGGTTCCAAATGGCAAACCGATGGTGTTACTCCTGAGGTCCAGATTAATATAGGTTCCTTGTCTTTTCCTTATGCCTTGGTAGCTCTGAAGTCCAAAGGCATTGATGTCATACTGGGCATGAACTGGCTACCAAATACCAGGCTAATCTCGACTGTGCCGCCAAGACCATTACTGTGACCGCTCCTTCCGGTGACATTGTGAAGTATTGGCCTGCAACATCAATACCTCCGTCCGCCATCGTACCCCGCTCACCTGAGATCTCCTTTGCTTTATGGAAGGCGAATCCCCTCCTGAAATCCAGGACATACACGTGGTGTGTGACTTCCCGGATGTGTTCCCGGAAGAGTTGCCTGGCATGCCTCCTGACCGAAGTGTGGAGTTTGTCATAGATCTACTTCCCGGTACCGCTCCAATTTCCAAGAAGCCCTACCGTATGCCGGTGGAAGAGTTGGCTCTGTTGAAAGAGCAAATTGATCAGCTGTTAGCTAAGGAGTTCATCCAGCCTAGCAGTTCACCTTGGGGTTGTCCGGTACTCTTTGTCAAGAAGAGGGATTCTACCGTGCCTCGTCTAGTCTCTGACTATCGACCGTTGAATGCGGTGACAATCAAGAACAAGTATCCTATTCCTCGCATCAATGATCTGTTGGATCAGTTAGCTGGTGCAACGGTATTCTCCAAGATGGATCTGAGGTCAGGCTACCATCAGATAAAAATCAGAAAGGAGGATATTCCAAAGACGGCATTTGTTACTCGTTATGGCTCATATGAGTATACCGTCATGTCCTTTGGTCTCACAAATGCCCCGCTACTTTCATGAGGCTCATGAACTCCATCTTCATGGATTATCTTGATAAGTTTGTCGTCATTTACATTGATGACATCCTCATCTATTCCAAAACCAATGAAGAGCATGAGGAACATCTTCGTTTGGTTCTGACAAGACTTCGAGAACACCGCCTCTATGCCAAGTTCTCCAAGTGTGAGTTTTGGTTGGATAATCTCATCTTCCTTGGTCATGTGATATCCGCATGGTGTGGCTGTCATTCCTGACAAGATTCAGTCCATTCTGGATTGGAAAACTCCAATGTCAGTCAAGGACATTCGAAGCTTTCTCGGATTGGCGGGTTACTACCGCCGATTCATCGAAGGTTTCTCCAAGATAGCCAAGGCCCTGACTGACCTTCTCAAGAAGGATAAAAAGTTTGTATGGTCGGCCGAAGCTGAAGAGAGTTTCCAAACACTGAAAGCCAAGCTCACGTCCGCTCCTGTGCTTGTCCTGCCGGACACAAGCAAGGATTTCGTCGTCTTCTGTGACGCCTCTCTACAAGGTTTGGGTTGTGTATAATGCAAGATGGCCATGTGGTGGCTATGCTTCTCGCCAACTTAAGCCGCATGAGCTCAACTACCCAACTCATGATCTAGAACTTGCCGCTGTGGTCTATGCTTTGAAGCAATGGAGACCATACCTGTTTGGTAACCGTTGCGAGATCTTCTCGGATCACAAGAGTCTGAAGTACCTCTTCACCCAGCCGGATTTAAATCTCAGGCAAAGGCGTTGGTTGGAGTTAATCACGGACTACAATGTGAGTCTGAACTATCAACCCGGCAAAGCAAACGTCGTGGCTGACGCGCTAAGTCGGAAGTCCTATTGCAACAATCTGATGATTGAAGAGGCCCAACCTGCTCTCCATGAAGAGTTTGCCCGTTTGAACTGGAAATTGTTCCCTCGGCTACCTTGCAAATCTGGAATCAAATCTACTCTTGTAGACCAGATTAAGGATGCTCAAAGCGTGACAAGGGTATTCTAAAATCAAGGAGAACATTGCTAGCGGGAAGGCCAAATGTTTTCTGTCAATGAATCCGGAGTTGTTTATTTTGGTGACCGCTTGGTAGTGCCAAAGAAACAAAATTGAGAGTTGATCCTCCAAGAAGCTCATGAATCTCCTCTCTCTATTCATCCCGGTAGTACCAAATGTACCAAGACCTTCGGCCACAATTCTGGTGGACCGATGAAACGGGAAATTGCTAGTATGTTGCTGAATGCGACACCTGTCGACGGGTAAAGGCTGAACATCAAAGGCCTGCCGGCACTCTTCGCCCTATTGCTATCCCGAGTGGAAATGGGATGAAATTGGTATGGACTTCATTACTGGTCTGCCGAAGTCTCCAAAGGGACATGATGCCATTTGGGTCATCATTGATCGACTATCAAAAGTGGCTCACTTCCTCCCCGTTCGTGTGGACATTACAGCTGCCAAGTTGGCAGACCTGTATACCTCTCGTATCGTCGTCCTTCACGGCATTCCCAAGAAGATAATTTCTGATCGTGGAAGCCTATTCACCTCCAAGTTTTGGACTAGTTTCCAAACTGCTATGGGAACTCGTCTTAACTTCAGCACCGCGTTCCATCCTCAAACTGATGGTCAGACCGAGAGAGTGAACCAAGTTTTGGAAGACATGCTTAGGGCATGTGTAATCTCTTTCGGCAAGGATTGGGAAAAGTATCTCCCTTTCGCGGAGTTCTCCTACAACAATAGCTATCAAGCTAGTCTGGGCATGGCTCCATTTGAGGTTCTCTATGGAAGAAAATGCCGCACTCCTCTAAATTGGTCCGAGACCGGAGAGAGGGCACTCTTTGGTCCAGATATTATCAATGAAGCTGAGGAGAAGGTTCGAATCATAAGAGAATC
The DNA here is from genome assembly GCA_947311845.1 of Poa pratensis. NCBI lineage: Eukaryota > Viridiplantae > Streptophyta > Magnoliopsida > Poales > Poaceae > Poa > Poa pratensis. Next base: position 65,614,162 of record CAMZMU010000033.1, on the reverse strand, counting down.
TGAAGATTGCTCAGTCTAGGCAAAAGAGCTACTATGATAAGCACCATCAGGAAATTCACTATGAAATTGGTGATAAAGCTTATCTCCGCGTCTCTCCCCTTCGTGGCGTTCGCCGCTTCGGTATCAAAGGGAAATTGGCACCTCGCTATGTTGGCCCTTTCACCGTTCTGGCCAAGCGAGGAGATCTTTCTTATAAGTTGGAGTTACCGGTCAAATTCCCAAATGTGCATGATGTGTTCCATGTCTCCCAACTTCGCCGTTGTTTCAAGGATCCTATCCATGGGGTCAATCATGAGGAGCTAGATCTACAGGAAGATCTCACTTATCGTGAGCATCCTATCCGTGTCTTGGATGAAGCTGAAAGAAAGACCCGGAACAAGACCACCAAGTTCCTCAAGGTTCAATGGTCTCACCATTCCGAGGAAGAAGCGACTTGGGAACGAGAATCTAGTCTCCGTGAGGAGTATCCCGACTTCTTTTCGCGCTCTTAGAATCTCGGGGCGAGATTCCTGTAAGGAGGGTAGATTTGTAACAGCCCAAAGCTGAAAACCTGAAAAACCTGTGTAAATTTTTCACTTTTTGCTTCATACATGCATCATTGCATCATAGCATCCTTGTTACATTGCTAAACAACACACAAATGGGTGTTGCAATCCTGAAACACAAAATGCCAACTCTGTTTCAACAACATCTCCAAACAATGTGGCACTCAAAGTTGCAAAACAGAATTTCTTGACATCTTATATTTGTCAAGGAAGTTCCAAGGGTTCCCAAATAATATTTTGGAATTGCTAAATGATTCAAAAGGGTTTAACAATTTGAATTACCCCAACAATTGCCTACAACAACCATATGAACAAAAATGTTGGAAAACTTTTTATTTGGACAAACCAATTTTTGTGGAGCAACTAAATCACAAGGGGAGGCTACCCAAATTATTTCATAATTTTTGGATAAGTTTAAATGCCTCAAATAATTCAAGTACTGTGCTGGTTTTAATTTTAAATAGGAAAAAGGGTTTCTTTGTAAGAGCCAGGGACCCATCCGTGATAGAAGAAACTCAGCCAGGGGCCTGTTTGCAAAACTGGCATCCCCTTCCTCTGTAGCGACCGAGCTGCTCGAGCTCGGCCGCACCAGCTCACACGCCGCGCCTGGCCCCTCCTCCTCTGCCATCACCGCACGGAGAGCACGACCACGAGCCACTCCCGTGCCCTAGCCACTCGTTCCCCGTCTTCGTGCTCTTCCGCGCTCCACCCTAGCCGCACCATGGCCGAGCTTGCCGAGCTTAGCGCCGTCGTTTGAGAGCACCACGTCCAAATCGAGCCCCGCAGCGAGGTCCGCCGCGACGCGAGCTTCCTCTCCGCCCAAGGAATCGACCGGAGACGCCTCGAATCGCCGCCGCCGTCCTCTTCCTCCCCACTGCCGACCGAGCCGCCGTCGGGGCATCGCCGCTCGGTTCCGTCGCGTCCGTCCACCCCTCGCCTCGCCGGCTGCGTGCACGAGCTCCTGGTGAGCCCCTGGACCTCTCCCTGCACTCCCCCTCGCTCTCCCCTCGCCGTAGACGCCGCGTCGTCGCCGGAGTTCCGTCCCCGTAGACGCACGCTCGCCCAGCTCGCGTTGCCCGGCCTCACAGCCAGCCCAGGCCGGGCGGGAGGCCGATGGCCTCTGTTAGGTGGCCGGCCCACCAGCCGGCCCAAACCGGTGGGGAGGCCGGTGGCCTCTGTTAGCAGGCCGGCCTGCCAGCCGGCCCAGGCCGGGTGGGAGGCTGACCCGTTTATTTTTTTTTAGTTGTTCTGTTTTGCTTTTTCCTCGCGGATTCTTTCGTCGACCCCCTCCCGCGCATGTCTCCCGCCACTCTCTCGCACCGCTAGAGACATCGACTCCGATGCGTCGACTACCTCATCCCTCCCCCTCGATTCCGAGTAATAATGGTATTGTTGATTAAAGATAACTTAATTAAAATAATAAGTTTAAAAAGGGGAAATTTATAAAAGTAAGAACTTTTCATCGGTGCATCCGAGAATTGCGAGCGAGGTACCGAAACGCTCGGAATAATGAGAGCTACCCAAAATCATCATCATGCATATTTTGCTCACAATTACCATAATGTACTCCCAGGAATAACAACGTCATTAAGATAAATATGGGGTGCTTTCCTCTCCGGTTGAAGCAATTATTCTTGCACCCCATTTAATTCGCTCGAATGCTGTTAATAAGTACCGTGCATCTTAAATTGTCATACCATCATGTGTTTGCGCATTGCATTGTGAAACATGTGTGGTGATTGATTGCTTTTCCCGTGTGTTGTGCTTCGTTAGATCCTGCAGTCGGGGTTCCACCGCGATACCCTGACGATCCGTACTACCAGCATCCGGAACAAGGCAAGCGTAATCCCCCCCCCCCCCCCCCCTCTGAGCATATCTTATCCTATTTTCCGCAATTATTTTCTCCACTATAATATTGCATCCGGTTCTAAATGTCTTTTGCTTGGAGTAGAGTCTCCTACTAGTTGCATTAGAAATATGTTGCCAATATCTGTTTCCCCTCCTATTACCATAGGAATTGTATTGTGGGCCTGAAATACTTAACTATGCAATGTTGATGCTTAGCCATGCTTAGTTAAATGCTTAGTCGTCCGATGGATACTTCATGCTGGAAACAGGTTGTTGAAGTGTTCAGATGAGGGTGGAGAATTGTGGTGATGGATAATAAAATGCTTAAAGGTGTGGATGAGAGGCCACATGGGATGTGGTGGGTTGTCTCGTTCTCGCCGCCTAAGTGCGAGTTCTCGCCTACGAGCCAAGTTGAGCGTGCAACCATGCGTGGGGTATATGGAGCCCTCGTCGACCGACTAACTTGTGGCGGACTAGCCGAGGGTCCTCTAGTTTGGCTTTCCATTTGCGCGTGCGTTGAAGATGGTGGCCAAGACTGAGATGAGGATGGTTGTGTCAGGAAAATAAGTGGCCGCGGGACAGGGTGCGAGAAGGTACCTCTTGTCCTACCGCCACTGATGATCCTGGGTTAGTCTTAAGCGAGGTAAAGGTTGTAGCCGCTCCCACTCAGCCGGCTTTCCCCGGAAGAGAGCAAATGTACAGGCATGTACGGGCAATGAGCCGGACGGTACGCATGGATAAGAAGCTGGGAGATCCCTCGGGAACCCGGCGACTTTCACATTGTACACCCCTGCAGGGATAAATCTTTTCGAAAAGCCGTGTCCGCGGTTATGGACGACTTGGTGACGGATTCAGAGATCATAGAATAACTTTAACGGAATGATTAAAAACTGGGTACTAGAGGTACCATTCAAGATTGTAAGGTTGACTTCCTCGAGGGTGATTCGGGGAGGTGCCTTTGATGAACAGGTACTTTGATGTTGATGGTTGCTGATGAGAAAGTGACCAAGAAAAGAGTTACTTCTTACCCCTCTTCAAAAATATTCCGATTAGTCGATGCCATGGAGTTGTGTTTTATAAACAAAATCAGCTTTATGCAAAACAGCCATAAAACCTTGAAAGCCAATCATCGAGCATATATTAGCTCTTAATCTTGCGAGTTCGTCGAACTCAACGTCGTTTGCTTATTTTCAGGAGAGGACTTCACCGCCCTCGGAGGTGGGTTCTTTGTGGACGTCGACGAGTAGTCTGGGGTTCCCAGGTGGCAGCTTGGGACATCCCGGAACAGCTGGCGCTGGATGTTATTTGCAGGCCTCTTAGGCCATAATTTGGTTCTTGTTGTTTAGAACAACACACTTCGCTTCCGCATGTTGTAATGTTGGGTCTGTGACATCTGTTTGTCATTTGCTATCTTTCTCTATTATAAGAGTTGAACTATATGATTTTGTGTCGTAGAGTCTGTGATGTGCCAGTTGTTCCACAAGTCTTGATCTCTCTATTATGCTTTGATAGTGTGTCTGGTGGTAACGGATAACCGGAGACACAGTATCACTGTATAGTAGTCGGGTCGGGGCGCCACACCAGAGCTGGGCTGGGAGGCCATGTCCATGCCGCACCGCACCTACAGCGCCCCGCCAGACGCCGGCCTCGCCGCACGCCGGCGCCACCACGCCAGAGCCGCTAGGAGGAGCCAGCGCCAAAGCCTCCCGAAGCGCACCGCCGCCAAAGCGAGCCCGGGCCCCGACCCGCTCGCAAGGACGCGGGGAAGAGCAGTCCGCCGCCGCCGGCGCCGCCCGGGCACGGCCCGGCGACCCAAGCCGGCGGCGGCGACGAGGGAAGAGGGGTGGAGGTGGTGGTTGGGCCGAGGACGGGGACGGCGCTCCCGTCGCCCTCGGGGGGGGGGGGGGAGGGCGAGAGGAGCGCGAGGCCACGGCCGGCCGCCGCGGGGGCGGCGCGGCCGCGCGAGGGAGGCGGGGGAGAGGAGGAGGGAGAGGCGGCGCGGGCCGGCCGGCGGCGGCGGCGGCTAGGGTTAGGTTTGGTTAGGCTGGGAGAGTCGCGGGAGCTCGGCGGGTCTCGCGAGTTTCTTCTATGCCACAAAACCAATTCGTCTTCTCCTGTTCATGAGCCATCCTTTGCCTCAGTTGACTAGACAATTGGCCTTGATGTAAATTGGATCCCTGGAATGTTGTGGATTTTTGTTGCATATGGCTAGAAGATTCTGCTTGATGGAATTGTAGATTAGGAGCTGGAGTTGGAGCTGGTCGCAAGAAATAAAGAGCATCTACCATTGCTGTCAGTGTCAGCTGGAAACAAATTTCACCTACTGGCATACTGCTATTTGCATACCCTACAGCAGTGGCTTTCTCATTTTGCTTCAAATGAACGAGGCCTAGGTCGGTCTTGATCGAAGCCACTTCTTCACGCAGTCAATCACTGTCCTTGAGGTCCTGTAATTTCCTTACAGAGAACTTGAAGCTCCACTTGCGCCTCCCTGTCCACGCTTGGTTTGGAACAGCCACCCATTACGATCCATAGGTCTGACGAATTTTATGCTCGAACTAGTCGAACAAACACGTTCCAGAGTACGAACATGCCGCCGCCTAGGCTTCTCGCCTCCACTAGTACACGGATCAGTGTCATAACCGAAATTTCACCACTAGGTAAAAAAAAAAGTGTTTCGGCAACCAAAACATACCCACCGATCTAGCCCGACCCACCACTACAATCTCTGTTATCACGACGACACATTGCATCAAAGGAATTATACTGCTAACTCCGATCCATAATAAGTGTCGTAGTTTTAAACTAACCCTAGTTTAATTAGTTTAAAACTAAGGCACTTATTTTGGACCGAGGGAAAAATTGAAAGCCAATGTACTTAAAAACACCTCACAGTCACAATCCAATGTAGACAATTCAACATCCTTGCGAATCTGCTCATATCCCAGTTTCCCTATTCTTCAGACAAGGTTCCCTTGTCTAGTTACATAGATCTCTTTCTTTTGAATCACTAACTTGAATAGATTAATAGTTCAAACAACAGCAAAATGTCACAGAGAATCAGGTTACATGGTAACTATTTTAAAACTTAACTCGTACTACATCAGTTTAGGATTACAATACAAATCAGAATGTCTGAATGTGAACAACAACATTCCAGTTTGCACCTCTTTGGTCAATCCATAATAAATTATTTTACCACCAGGCCATACAATAAAATTCCTGCCAATATGAGATCCACCAACCACATAAGACCCTTGCACAATTTTGACGAGGTGATTTGGATGATTTGCCATCTCACTACTTTGGATTTCCTCAGTTATTTTCTCTGCTGCACTCCGCTGAGTTACCACTCATTAGGCTTGGGTGGCCGGTACACCATCATTTGCTTTATTAGGAGGAATTGCAGTCTGGCCTGTCTGAGTAACTTGACTTCTTTCTCCAGATGGAATTGGTGCTGTGGGCTCATCCTTCACAGCTCCAACTAAAGGTTTCTCTAAAGGTTTCACAGGTTCAGAAGAGGCACTAAGATCAAGCCTCATTTTCTTGGAGAGCTCCATGACTGTCTTTATCTCTGAAACACAAAAAAGATAATGAATGTCAAGATCCAGCATGTTACGAGGTAAAATAGGAATATTGAATAAAACATGAGACACCTCTGGTGGTTTCTTTAGCTATTTTCAATACCCGAGAAAGTTCGAGAAACATCCATCATGAATTGCAGAAATTCTTAATGGATACAAATGAAGCAATATTGTGTGTGACTTGTGAGTGTTCTGAAGAACACATTTTTGCATGACTAGGCCCACCGAGCATCTAGAACGACAATACTACATAATAAGTTCGCCAAATGAAAAGGCTGTGAACTGCATAAACCCGTGTCCTCACATGTCAACAGGGTTTAAGTGATGATTGTCAAATCTAAGTGGAAATTCAATTTGGCACATGGGAGCATATGCTCCTGCCACCAGAAAACAACATTTTAAAAAGTCAAAAAATGGAAACAAAAATTTGGCACATAGGTCTCGACATTTCATGTGCCCACGACAAGTTTCGCGGAAAATCGTCATTTTTAATGATATGGGTAAAAAAGACAAAAAAATATCACGTGAAAAGCCTATTTTAGCACTGAAAATTTGTCTTTTTTACACACGACACAAAAAGTGTCGGTTTTTCCGTGAAACGACTTCGTGAGCACGTAGAACGTCGGCATGACCACACGAATTTTTTGTCCTAATTTTTTGAAATTTCAAATATGTTCAAAAATGCATTATTCACGGGTGCCAAAACGCCATCCTCAAATCTAAGAGAATAAGAAATAGAGACAAACTTATAGGTTATATGTTTCAACCTGCACAAATGTGAAACATAAGAGGCTGCGTCAAGCTCAAAATGCAAATTTACAAAAAAAAAGTAATTCACACACAAAAAGGTCTAACCGGGAGGACGGACTAGAGGAGCATTGTCGCGGTCATGTATCACTATATGAATGGTTACTGAGTGTAAAAAAATAAAGATGTAAACCTATAGAATATGATTACCTATAACGATGGTTATGACTTTGCATATAAATATGAAAAAAAATACTTAGACGACTATACTACTTATAAAGGTGTTGTTTTCAAAATTAACATTTGTTGCTCATCCTATATTACAAGACAGATCAAAAGTCATAAATTGTTGATCCATCCATCCAACGGATAGGTTAGTAAGCTGAATAGTTCCCCTAAATCCACCTTCCACATATTGTTCTATTCTTGCTAAGGTAGGTAGGTGGTTCCATATCCGTCCACAATCCTCAAATGGTGTGCTTCCCCAGCAACAACTTAGATTTCCCCATCACGTATGACCCTACCTCAGAATTTTGAATTCTAGTTTTTTCCTTCCTTTTTATCAGATAGATCAACGTTGATGCACCTCATCCAATAGATAAGGTAGTCGGCTGGATAATCGCCCTAGATTACTCCACTGAATTTCACCAGTTAAGCCACACCTTCCACTTATTTGCCCGTCCACGCACGTAGTTGATCGCACATCAATTCAAAACCCTCAACCTTTTGACTTTCTCCATCATTTCCCCGACAAAAATTGGAGGTCATTGTGGGTCCTCCCTTCCAGGTTACCAACTCACACTAAGACAACCATTCATATCAAGTTCATGTTCGTTGCCGCCCACCTACACTCCCGCAACAGAAAGGATAGTCCCTCATGATCCACCTCATTTACGACCAATGGATCACAGCCCCAGCCTCCTCTAAGATGAATTCGATATTTGGATCCACGCCCAAAGAACTATTTTTTTTTCTCCTTTTCTTTCTTGGACCCTAGGTCGTGTAAGACAATAATATATTTCTAACATGCTTAGCTTTGAGATCAGATAGATGAGGACATCACATAGCCGAGAGGGCTCTATTTTACTGTATCTTAATATGTTCAAGAGAAAAAATACCTCTCAGAATCTCACGAGCAGCATCACTCTTTCGGAAATCAGTAGCTTCGTAAACCTTAAAAGAAACAGAGGTAAACAGTTCAGAACAAATTACCAGCTTAGCATACAAAATAATTCAGCTAGCATAAGCACGCGATTGTTCAGATTGGGAGATTTCTTCTGCTGTCTCCCAGAAGAAAATTTGCTCCAATCCCCTGCTTTCAGTAGGTTATAGGACCAACTAGCTAGCCATTTCCACATATGCATAGGAACTACTAGTAACTAATAGTGGAAAATATTAGGATACTGTGGCCTGTGGGAGTGCGGACCTGGATGAAGCGGAGGCGGAGATCGGCAACGGTGGCCCGGATCTTGTAGTAGGGGGAGGTGTGGAACCCCGCCTCCTCCAGCTTCCGCCTCTTCGGCGCCGGCGGATCGGGCTGAGGACGAAAAGGAGGGAGAGCATGGGAGACCTTCGCCGCGAGCTCCGGAGCTGTAGGAGGAGGTGGTGGCCGGGCGGCCGTATCGGACGCTTCCGTCGGAGCGGCCATGTGGACCGCAGGTTCCGGTGCTGGAGGAGGAGGTGGCGGAGCGGCGATGTCGGCTGCTGCGGTCGGAGGGAATGGAACGGGCGGCGGCTGGGCGGCGGTGTCGGTGGCTGCAGACGGAGGAGCCATATCAGAAGGAGCAAGAGAGACCTGCACTGCGGGCTCCGCGGCAGGAGGAGGAGGCGGCGGCGGGGCGGCGGTGTCGGCGGCTGCCATCGGAGCTGCCATGTCTCTCTGCGGCTAGGGGAAATGTTTTGTCTCTCAGCTTCGGTGTCGACCCACCCCGTGACATATTCTATTTATTTTTTTGCGATCTTTTTTTGTTCAAACAAACTACGAAATTTTGACAAAAAAGACCACTTGGACGAATAATTGTCAAAAAAGACCACCTCTCGAACGAATTATCAAAAAGGACCACCTGCACCGTGGCGGCATGCTGGCCAAGGTACAGGTGGCAAAGGCCGACACGGCGGACGGCGGCGTCCGAGGCCGCCACGGGCCACGGCGACACGCTGACGAGACGTGCATGCATGCAGGCATCTGCTTCCGGGCGCATGAACCGTCTAGGTAGCCCGTTTTGAATTTTTTAAAAACATCTCAAAAAATTTGAAAGAAAATATATGGACGTAGCTAACTCTATGCACTAAGATCGTGCAAAAATTCACTGCAAAAAATTTCATATTTTGGGCTCAGCAAAAAAGACAAATTCAACAAAATTTCGTAGCTAACTCTATGCACTACAAAAACGATGCACTGTTCATTGATCAGGGCACTGTTCATTTATCAGCATGCATGGAGAGGGACATGCCGCCGTGGCCGGTGGCGGCAGGCATGGCTGCCGTCAGCCGTGGTGGCCTTTGCCACGTGTCGCTTGGCCAGCATGCCGCCACAGTGCAGGTGATCCTTTTTGACAGTTCATTCGGGAGGTGGTCATTTTTGACAATTCTTTCGTCGAAGTGGTCTTTTTTGTCAAAATTTCACAAACTACACGCACATACCTTGAGACTGGACGCACCCACACCCCTACCCTACAAGCATTTTCGAAAGAGGTAATTGCACCGGACAAGCAAAAACTTGTCCATGTGCACTTTCATACAAAAACTTGCAATGTGTGGTGCGGTGGTACAAGAACTTGTCTTATACGTGCAAATTCATACAAAATCGCCCTGGAGCCGACACGTGTCCGTGTCCAGCGTGGAAAATGAAAAGGGCCCGAGCGCTCGGCACGTGGCATATTTGCAAAAAAACCCTCTTAGTTTTGTCTATGTCGATCAAGTCCTTCCACCTCGCTGGACATAGGTTGAAAGTTTTTGTACCACCGCGGCACAGTTTGCAAGATGTTGTATGAAAGTGCACATGACGAACAAGTTTTTGTACTAGTGGTGCAATTACCTCTTTTCGAAAGACAGGTTGTATTATGATATTAACGAAGTTACCACCAAATCACCACATGTGTCTTAATGAGAACGCGGGTGTCAAATCTGATATTGGAAGGACCGGATACAAATGCCCTTCTAACCATCCAACCACACGTTGGTTTTCCCATTTTCTAGCTTGAATCATAGCATTTCAAGACAACATTTTTCTTTTGAGAGTGACTAATTAATGAGAATTAGAATTAAATTCTGAATTGTAGCCATGTTACAACTCATAATTAGCTGAGATCACGAAGCAGTTCATGACATAGTGCTCAGTTATAATCTCATGTGCTACTGAAAAAAAGTCAGTTTTGCAACTCATGGCTATCATGATTCGCGACGTAATTCAAAGGTTGGGAGTGGACCAAGAAATTAGCAAAATTGTTACCATCGTCATGCCATCATTTTTTTTCTGAATAAGAACGAAAATATTTGGCATTGAAGAATTAAACTTGTGCTTTTAAGGTCATCGGCGTTTCTCGTGCTGTACTCAATGCATTGCTGGAACTCCCGCACTAGTTAATTGCCTTTCATAAATACATCTGGGAGGGAGTTCAGGTCACCATGAGCTATACGATCGATGCATATATACCCTGCCATCCTGCCTCTGCGTCCGCTTGCCCTTTCTCCATGGAGACGACGCATGGAGTGTTGGAACTTCTGTTGGTCAGTGCCGAGGGCCTGAAGCATGCGCATCACCTAGGTCTGCGTCATGATCCTTCTCCAAAAATCGTAGTCTCGTGGTAAATACATATAGATCAGTGTGCTTACCGTTCAGTTCTGTGCTTGCAGGACATCAGAGACACTATGTAACCATCCAGTGCGGCGATCAGTTCCGCACCAGTAAAATCACACATGGTATGTATGCATTCTACTCCAGTTCAAATCTGTAGAATGCCTCTGAATTCCTAACAGTAACAGTAGTTATTGACGGACAGGTAAACATAGGAAGATCTGGTGGAACGAGAAGTTCAGGTTCTCGTTGTCGCCCGCCGAGTGCAGCAAGCTGGCGAAGGTGACGTTGAAGATCATGGAGAGGGACAAGTTCTCCGAAGACAGCTTGGTCGGCGAAATAAGGTACACGAACCGAAGTTACCGAACCGCGGAGGTCGTACTAAGAAGCAAAATCCATCATCCTTGATCCGACGGATTAACCTCGTGTTTGCAGGGTGCATGTTGGCGAGATCATCAGGGAAGGCAGCGAGAGGGAGTTCCTGCAGATGAAGCCTGCCCCGTACAACATCGTGCTCGACGACGGCACCTACAAGGGAGAGCTCAAGCTTGGCATCAAGTTCCTCAACAACGTGGACAATGCGGGAGAGCGTAGGCCATGCGCGGGCTTGCCTCCTCCGAGGCAGCCGTACGCCGTGTACAGGCCGTTCCTGAACATCACGCTGCCGTGCATCCCGTGGAGGAGGTTCTTCTTCTTCTTCTGCACTCGCTCGGACAAATGGACAGCGAAGAATAATCAGTGAACACGGCCGTCGCTGCTTCTTTTTTGTTCTTCTTTGGAAGAGATCTCATCGAGGACGCTTCATCCTTCATGCCGTTTCTCTGAGACCGTGTCGATCTGCTGTGAGCCGTCGCCGTTAAAGATGTACTAGTGCGACAGATCTTCGTATCTTCATTTGATTTTTGATGTCAGGAGATTATCTACTAGTGATTGAGATTGTGTTTTTGTAAGTGTGGAACGATCACAGGTTAGGCTTAGGCGCTTAGCCACTGCCTTGCCAATGTGGTTAGGATGATATCCTTCGGGTACTTCAGCATGATCTATGTGTAACCCTTCTTGTTTAATAAAGTTCCTATTTTGCCCCAAAAAATGTACCGGTGCACTCTAATCGATATACGATAGTCGAATCGTTATTTAGCAAGATAAGATCAGTTCTCAAGAAATTTCCTGTAAAAGTTCAGATTTTTCTCCGTTGCAGTGTTCTACTTTGTGGCCGGCGAAGGATCTGGACGAAAGTCTGTTCAAGCGGGAATGGCGTGACGGCGGCATCCTTATGGTGGACTTGTGTCCTTGGGCTCCGTCGCTGCAACAACGTTCTTTTAAGCGTCGAAGTGGAGCTCAGGAGGTCGTCCAGAGTACACGCAAACGGTTGTTAGCGCTGGTGAGAAGATGATGCATCTTGTGCTGGGTTCATGGTTGGAGGCTGGCAGTTCGGGTTTCCTCCGACGACGACGTTGTTGTCGTACGGGGGTATCAGATCTAGAGTTCGATAGTGTGTCCGGGGTCATGCTGCCCCAATTAATTCTTTCAACGACAATGGTTTTGCCTCTGGCAAACTATTTGGAGATCCGTAAACCTGCTGATCAGCGATAGATCCGCGTCGAACTCGGATGAAGAGGTAACTAGTTCTTTTTCTTTTCTTTGGTGTCTGCTATGGTGGTGCTGAAGAAGAAGGACACACGTTGGTATTTTGATTATGATTCTCCTATCTTTTTAATTCTATATGTTCAATGTTTACGTGCTTTATAATTTGATCTTTATTTTATAAATGAGACACGATATTACATTAGAATTTTTGTTTACCAAATATACTACGGCCTTCGGTTTTATCGGAAAAAAGTAGGCCTTTGATTCTGACGCTACGCTCCCATTTATACTCCTTTTTATATATGTCTAGTATAAGATCATTTACTAAAATGTACTCCCTCTGTCCATAAAAGATGTCTGGAGAGAGTAAGTATAATTGGTACCGGTGGCTCCCGTTTTCGCATAGGCGCGGCCGGCCAGATCAGGAGCGAGCGCTAGCTATCCATCCCCCAACGTTTTTTCTCCGGTTGCCCGATTGACGCTGCTGGTTTCCGGTGGGGCGGGCCGACCCGCTAAGCCGCTACGCCGCCCCGCAAATTAGGCCCGCTAAGCGCCGCTGGGCCGCCCGCGAACTCCCGAGCGGGCTGAAGCGGCACGCCGCAAAGGACCACGAGCGAGCCGCAAAATTGCATAACCCGCAAAAAAAAAAAAATTCTAATCTCTTGCTGCGCCATAGACGGAGAGAATCCCAAATCCCCGATGGCGGCGATGGGGCTCCCGGCGGCGCATCCCTGACATCCCGGCGGCGGCGTATCTATCTCCACATATGCCTCAGTACTCGAGGCGACCGGAGATGCTGGGGTCGACGGCAGAGCCGCCGCCATCGCCGCCCCCCGCCCATGCCCCTGATGTTGGGGTCACCTCCGACAGCCCCCGCAAGAAGAGCTTCTGGTCCTTCCTCTACCCGTCCTCCTCGTCCAGCAGGCACCGGAGCGCGCCCTCCTCGTCGTTGGGCAGCGGGGACAGCCCCGCGTCGGCGAGGAGGAAGTCGGTGTCGGTGGCGACGTCGGCGTCGTCGCTGGGGCGGAGGCTGGAGGCGATAGAGGAGCCGGAGAGCCCGGGCCGCCGGAGCGAGGGCTCGTCCTCGTCGTTCGGGAGGAAGGTGGCGCGGTCCCGCTCCGTGGGCTGCGGCAGCCGCAGCTTCTCCGGGGACTTCCTCGAGCGCCTCTCCACCGGCTTCGGCGACTGCGCGCTGCGGCGCGTCGAGTCCCACCGCGAGCCCAAGCCTAAGGGGAGCGGGAGCGCGCTCGGCCACCTGGGCGGCGACGGCGACGACGACTACGAGTACACGCAGCAGCACAGGATCAAGTGCGCTGGGTTCTTCGGCGCCGCGCCCCCGCCCTCGTCATCCTCCTACTGGCTCTCCGCGCCCAACGGCGCGAGCGGCGCCGGCACGGGCACCGGCAGCAGCGCCACGAGGGTGAGTGGCACCAGGAGCCACCGGAGCTGGGCGTGGGCACTGGCGAGCCCCATGCGGGCGCTGAGGCCGACGGGCTCCACGTCCAGCAAGACCCTCATGTCCGCGCACCACAGCCGCGCGGTCGGCAACAACGGTAGCGCTAGCATGCCAACGGCGGGTGGGTCAGCCGTGGCGACGAGCTAGCTTCATTGATCTTCCGGTTGCAGCTGCGCGATCACTGCCCAGTTACTCGATCGTCATCCCTCTTCCGCTTCAACTATACTGCTACAACTAGTATGATGAAAATTACTCTGTTATTCGCTCTGTCTCTGGCATGTTCATGCGAAGCTGCTCCGAAGGTGAACATTGAGACGTGCCGTAGATTAAGCTCCAGTAGCTTGCTTTTCATTTGCAATTCTGCTCCAGTTCGGGATTTGTCTTGTGTTTCGGTGGAAATATAAATGTCTAGTGCTGAATTTATGTGTTGGAGCTATAGCTAGCTGCTAAGTGCTAACGATCGTACGCAGCCTGAGCGAACGAGCTAGCTAGGTCCTACGCAGCCAGCGCGCGGGTGCTGGCGGGCCGAAGCGGGTCACCGCTCTGCTTTGAGCGGAGCGTGGCGGCCAGCCCGCACGCACCCGGCAGTATCAATCGCGCCGCCAGCGGAGGGTAGCGAGCAGCCGCAACCCGCCCCGCTTGAAACCTGCGAAGACTCCTCCTCCACCCCTTCTCCTGTGAAGCGCCAACTGCGAGGCCGCCATCGGGAGCTCCCTCCCAGCCTCCGCAAGGTAAGAGAAGCTTTTTCACCCCCGAACCCGCAACACTAGAAGCTGCCTTGGGGACTGGGGAGCCGTTCTTTAGTTCGTTTGGATCGAATCGGGTGCTGGTTTTCGCGCATATGAGCTGTTCGACGAAACGTCTGTCAGGAGAGTACAGGTTTGCGAGGCAAAAGATTCGGGGTCTGCCTTGCGCTTATAGTCTGTTCGACGAAATGTCTAATGGAATGTACGGAATAGTACTTTGGGTTTAGAGCTTGCCAGTTACCACTCGTGGTGCAGTCTCAGATTCGCAGCATGTACAAGGCATAGATCGTCAGTCAGATTTAGTGCCGCCTGTACCATTCTGAGTGATGTTACTTTGCTCCTTAGGTCCTGCAGTTACTGCCTAGCTCAAAGTCCTTTGTAGCCAGATGGTCTCCATATTTTTTTTTGCTTAGTAGTCCATATAAGAACTACTTTGCCTTTGGTATGCTAACTTTTCTTTATCCATTTCCTGCCTCTTGCAGATCTGAGTTAGCTGATTAGTTCACTTGTTTATGAACCGACGCGTACATTGCTGCGTGCTTATCAAAGATGAGCTCAAACCGCAGAGCTTCAAAAGCTCGAAAATCAACTATTAATTACCATCGGCTTCCGTTAGACGAACACCAATTATTTAACCCAGATGCATTTCTTCCAAAGGATAGTGGTGCCAATCGTCAACCGCAAAATACTCAACCAGGCAGCAGACATATTGATACAAGATTAACTACTCCTCAGTTAGTATCGGCATTAGGAGGGATCTGGAACCTTGTTCGCCAGCCAGAATCTTCCAGCACAGATCAAAGATCTGAGAGCTATGGGATTTTGCATAAGGAAGACCCTGTGAGCTTTAGCAGGGACCAAAAAGGGCACACATTGACATCTTCCTCTGCCGAAAGCTCAACTAGCCTCATCTCTCAAACCTCTGTATCAACGCCAACATCTATTCACGAAGAACTTAGTTCGGTGAAGAGGATGTTAATGCTTACATCATGCAGCAGCATGTTTGGTGTTTCTTCCACATGGATACATGGGAATCTCACCAATAAACTTGGGACCATGCATTTTTTACAATGTCAAAATATATGCCCCATGCAAACCGTAAAGATAGGAACTTATGCGGCTTCCAGCAACATGGGCATTAACGAGGATGAGTGTCTCAGAAGGGATGATAACTATCAGTATCAAACAAGAAACATGCCAGCTGAGCAATGTACCAGCTCAAGTGAGGAGGTCAATATCACACATGCCTGTCAAAGTTCAGTACATGATGCTAAATCAAATGTAGATGTCTCTCGAGAAAATTCGAATTCATTAGCTTGCTCATCTCAGCAAATGTCAATTGGCAAAGAGGAAAAGATATTGCTGGAACAACATATTCCCAGTACATGTGAACATAATCAGCTTCAAGCCTCGACATGCACATTGGTGGGTGAGGCTGTTGTTCCACCAAATGCAAATCAGTATACTCACGGGGAATACATGGCTCAGCTGCATTCTGTAGACAAGCGTTCACAAGAGTTTGAATCATCCTTTGAGCATCGATTTCATGGTGCTATTACTGCGAACAAGCATGCTATTGCAGGAGCAGCAGCTGGAACAGTTGTCAGTATTTCTCTGCATCCGGTTGATACAGTGAAAACCATCATTCAGGCTAACAGTTCTGGACAAAGTTCATTCTATCACATACTAAGGCGCACCCTTGTTGAGAGAGGTAGTGTTTTAGATGGTATTTACACACATTGAGATGCTATCAATTTTCTATAACTTGATCTTACTTCCATGTACCTTTTCCTGTTGAGAAACATCAGTGACTAGAATTCTTCATTCTTGGTAATTGTTTCTACAGGTGTTTTAGGACTTTATGGAGGGCTTGCTAGCAAAATTGCTTGTTCTGCACCAATTTCAGCTATTTATACCTTAACTTACGAAATAGTAAAGGCTGCTCTTCTGCCTACTTTGGCAAAGGTGATTTCAGTTTTATTTTGCAACTGGTAGCTAACTGGTGTTCCATTGGTACACATCCTTCAATCTTATACTTCGTTGTTACATTGACATCTCTTCAGGACTATCATTCCATTGCTCATTGCGCTGCTGGTGGTTGTTCTAGTATTGCAACATCCTTTGTTTTTACACCCAGCGAATGCATAAAACAACAGATGCAAATGGGTTCACAGTATCAGAGTTCATGGTATTTAATCTTCATTATCTCGTTTTAGGTTGTTCACTTTTTATACAAGCTGTTTTTCTGCGCTGATAAACAATAAGAAATGGCAGAAACATACTAATTTATCAGCCCCAGTTGTGTATCATGACCATAACTTGCCTTTATGTTGCTTGTTGAAATTATTTGGCACCATTGCTCGCAATTCATCACATACTTCTTTAGGTTTAATAAGAGTTTCATGCAATCAGGAAGGCTTTGGTAGGATGTCTTCAAAGGGGTGGCATTGCTACGTTATATGCTGGATGGGGGGCTGTTCTTTGCAGAAATATCCCACATTCTATAGTAAAGGTATCTTGAAGTTCAAATAGTTACACCAAAGTCCAAAATTTTAATTCTATAGCTCATTTGCTGTTTGATTTTGGTCTTGACTTGTTTTGAAATTTGCAGTTCTATGCCTACGAGAGCTTGAAGCAGTTTCTGTTGAACTCGTCACCTGCTAATAATACTAAACTCACTTCTGGCCAGACAGTTAGTTCCTGAACCCTAATTTGGTTAACCATCTTATTTTCTATGTTCCCTTTGTTGAGAATTGACCTAGACTGATTGGCCTGTTCGCATCACTAAATTCAGTTTTCTGTTCGTGTGCACTTGTCCACTTACATTAAATATAAATATAAATGCTTTAAATCGATCTTGATTGAATTACACATTTCTAACTTTACTTTGAAGTGGGTGGATCAATTAAACTCCTTTTTTTCTCTTTGTGTTGCAGCTTTTCTGTGGAGGTTTTGCTGGGTCAACTGCTGCTTTGTTTACAACTCCATTCGATGTTGTGAAGACACGAGTACAGTTACAGGTAATGCAACACATGCGTATGCCACATTCTCAATTCGTATATCACAAATTCACAAGTGTATGAGTAACTTAATGTTACAATTTTATCTAGTTTGATTGGTCATTTAATGAAAAAGCATGCAGGACTTCACTTTCAACCCTGAACTCTAAAATCGTTCCGAACTGCAACCTAAAACTATTGGACAGTCCATAAGTGGTTATGGGTAACGTGGATGCCACATTCTTCCATATCACTCCATGAACAAACACACGACAAGAACAAACAATCAAGAGCACTTAATTATTTGGATGTTTTTTTCACAGAAGATTGCTATTAATGCATGATAATTTTTCATTAGTTTGAGGTTGCATGCCAGCAGTTTTAGTCTTTTAGAGTTCAAGTTTGAATGTGGACTTTGTTTTTCTGTTTTAAATCTAGTTGAACTGATTAAGATGGAAAAAGAAATCATGCTTTGCTCTTTTTTCTCTTTCAGTCTTAAATGCTTGTTCACATTCGGTTCTTCAAAATTAAACTAATGTTCATGTTCATTAGGCACTCAACCCTGTTAGGAAGTATGAAGGGGTTCGTCATGCTCTTACACAAATTTTTCAGCAAGAAGGGTTCAGAGGTCTTTACAGGTACGAACATTATAAACCATGGTACAAACTTATAGTGCAGACTAAATCAGTAGTGCAAGCATGCAAATTATCACTCAACATTTTTCTTTCCAGGGGTTTAACTCCAAGGTTGGTTATGTATGTATCACAAGGGGCACTGTTTTTTACATCCTACGAGTTTGTCAAAACAATCATGTTTCCTGAACAAGAGCTTCCTGCAATGAACGTTTGATCATAAAAAGGAAGAACTCCAGGCTGCCCGAGTGGAATTTGTAGGTCGATCCTGGGATGGCCCGACGAGAGATTTTTGCCGTAGTTGGGGTTATCAAATCATCCTTCTTAGGTCTTGTAACAAACTAGTGTACATCATTTTTTGATACATAGATATTAGGTCGATAACAATACTTGGTTGGTATTAACCATTTTGAGCAGAAACCCAACATCTAGGCAGCAGGAATTTTGTATCATGAGCAAACTTGACATGTAAATTTCCTTGCGGAAGAATATGTGAATATGAGTGTATCCTGGTTTTGTATTCTTACAGAAGAAAAGTGACGTCTGATTTTTTTGAAACGTGGATGTTTCATCTGCACAACGTCCAAAGTCGTGAAATACCACATTCCATTAGCTCCATAGTTGTCAAAGTTCAGCTATTTGAGTACAAACTATTTTTTAAGGTAAATGGCAGGTGTTCTGCCTAATCAATTAAGAGGATAGAATTAGTCTGTTACAAGCCAGGGAGAGGCTAGCTTAAGAAAAAGAAAGCAAACAGGGAGTAAGCACTACGGACTACTCCCAAACGTCAGGCACAATGCCTGTCTCATCTTGGTCATCTTGAAGGTGCGCCTGTAGGTAGGTCCCAATCAATAATAGGTCATCTTTTATCATCTCGATGAGCTGAGGCTCGGCAGTAGTCGTCCCCTGGAACACCCGTCGACAGCTCCTTCCAAATGTGCCCGACGCCGTATATTGCGACCATGAGTTCATCCTTTGTGAGGTTGTCTGACATGAAACGCCACCAGTCCGCCGGGCAGATGAAGTGAGTGTTCCGCGAGTCCATCTGCGGTGTGCCCGTGCCCGTCCATTGGGCGAGAAGGTGCCAATAGTTCATGCAAAAGGGGTATGAGAGGATCATGTGAGTGGCAGTCTCGGCCTCCTGGTCACAGAGCGAGCATTGATCGCCGTGGTTATTCCCCTGGTGTCATGGTGTGCAGCACGTCGTCGGTCAGGATGCGCTGTCGAAGCCATAACCACATAAAGAACTTGCATTTGGGCTGCACCTTGGCCTTCCAGATCTTGGAGAAATCCATGAAAGTGTGGGATCCAAGGAACTGGACAGCGTAGGCAGATTTAGAACTGTATTTGAAGGATGCATTGAGATTCCAAGTTGAGTGCAAAGCTATCAGCTCCATTCATTTTAGAATTTATCCACCCATCTGCATCTCAATAGAGCGCAAACAGTACTTTCAATATGAGTGTGGGCTACTATGTTGCGTCACCAGATAGACAGTCAAATATCTCTTGGTGGCGTCAAATGATTGGCTAGCTGATCCAGGCAATATATTCTCCATTCATTCTACAAACTGCATCAACCATCTACAATCTTGCACTTGCCTGCCTTGCTCAATTACTTTATAGTAGAAGTTAAACATGCACGGATGCACCCGCACCTGGAATTCTTTCTGACGGCAAAGGCCCGAGCAAGTTTCCTGCATGTACTATTCACAAACAATACAGTAGTACCTTCATCAACTGCCAAAGGCTAAAACTGACACGGGCGTCAAATTAAAACGCTATTCTGATAACTGAAACCCCTGCATGACATTTCATATATTATCTACTGACAGACTTTACAGGTTACACTCATTCATCCATTCACGATGAAATCTAAGTATTACACTCCTATATGGTAAAAGCAAGATATGGCAAAAAAAACAGAGAGATCGCCAGAAATTCTTGAGAGTAGTTCTGTTCCAGCTCTACGTGCGGTGCCTGCGTTGCGTAGGACGGCGGGAATTACAAACAGCTCTCCTCATGGACAGAAGTGATCGCCCGACGGCCTCCGCCCTCCGGTTAGCCGTGCGGGCGCGAACCTGGAGGTGAAGTCGGTCTCGGTCTCGCACTCGCCGAGGCCCCAGTCGTCGAAGTTCTGGGCGTAGCTGAGCGCGTCGTAGTTGAGCCCACGGGCTCCCAGGGCGAACGGCCGGCGGCGGTGCCGGCGAGTCACGCCGAGCGGCCTACGGCTGAGCCGGCTCCACAGCGCCGACACGCACCGCGACGCCACGCTGCGGCACGCGCTCAGCACGGCCAGCACCACCTCCCGCTCTTTTCCCATTGCCTTGGCAGCCGTGGAGGAAGCTGCTGCCTGGTGTGGTGCTAGGCTCTAGTTCCAGCTTTGTGGGCGCCAAAATGGTAGGAGATGTGCGGTGTGCTGGCTAGCAACGTTAGCACGGCGTGATGCGAATAAAAGTCTTGTGTTATGCTGCATGGAGGGGGGCTAAAATGGGGTCGAATAAAAGGCTGGCAAAGCTCTTGTCGACTTGTCGTGTACCGAATATCCATATAGAATATCATGCTTAGGTGTCAGGAGCTCGGCATAAAAGCACGCAGATATTTTTCCTCGAAGAAAATATCACGAACGGCGACGTAGCGAAAATAGTACAGTAGCATTTATCTCGTGATGTAACATTTGTGGCATATTCTGGTTCCTGATTGCTTCAGGTCGGCACAGCGTTGAAAAGTACATTTTTTTCTTGTTTATATACTTATTACAATAGTACAATACAATGGATCATTTCTATACCGAAGAAATGCTCACCGTAGACCGGTGGCACAAACTGGAAACATCACAGGCCGCTTCCCTTTGGTTAGATTTTGGCAGAACTGCCTGGCCGGCCCACCCCTGAGGAGGGCATAGGCTGCACCGCGTGTGCCAGTGCCGGCCCTTCTCGTGGGAGTCTTGTTTGATATCCCATTTATCGAATAAGTACAAGTTATGAGATCCAATTGTTTTCTCATGGGAAAAAGTTATGAAATCCTGTTCGTATTCATTGAACGAGAACTTTATTTATATCCATTGAAGTACGTGTTGACATGAGATTAGGGGGTGTCCGTAGGTCAGTGATTGGGATGTAAAGTCTGCAACTGGGCCTTATGTGAAGATCGACATACAGCGACAAAGTTGACATATTAACATTTTTTACATAGGTTTCAATCGTCCTGTGTTTCGCAAAATAAAAGTTTCAGCCAGGTGGAGTGTGAGCTACACCTATGTTTGGAGTGACGATGATGAATTTGTCTCGACCAATGGATCTGAGCGATGATTTGGCCCTCGAATGTTCCCTTCTTTCTGGACACCATCCAAACCTGATAAGGTCCCTCAGATTCCTCCCAAAATTCCGAGCCGTGCAAGGCTCGTGTCTCTAAGTTTGAGTTATATTCAAGCAAGAGTAAATGTCGTACATGCCCATAGAATGGTTTATATGGACTAGAGGATCTTGAAAAAAAAAGTACCCGTTAGCGAGAGAGAAAGTAAGCACAATATGGGATAAGGAAGAGAGGATGGTTAACCGGTGTTGTTTTAGAGCAACTGTCGAGCTTGTGGTATCTTTTCTTATGTGGCAGCGACACAATATAAGTAGAGGGTTTGTATGATGGCCTTATTAGCGAACCACGAACAAGGTTGACACAACGATGTATTTAAAATAGGTTTAGTTGTACAAGAGAGAGAAACTCAATTTTTGTTTGCTAAAAAAGATACAGAAGAGGACGGTTAGGCTGACGTCATGTCGCTTCGCCTCTCTGGCGACGACAATGGCGATTCTGGCGATTCTGAAAACCCGTGTGAGACTGAGCGAAATCCACCAAAGCAAACCGATTCTGCAACCCCGGCGAGCGGAGCTGGTTTCCTTCCACCGGAAATCAGGAAGCGAGCCATGGAGACTATCCGCAAGGCAAGTAACCGTGCCGATGCAGTCGCCCGCTTTCGATGTCGAGCCCTCGCTTTCCTCGCCGGAAAGGGCAACGAGGAACCCACCCCAATCAAGAATCCCCCACCCCTCTCTCCTACCCCTGAACCAGCATCCAATTCAAATTCATCCACCCCCCAATTACCAATCATCCCCAACACCTACCCTTCTGAAATTCCGAGCGGCACAACCTCTGGGCATGAAGTTTTCAAGCGAGGATGCGGTTGATGGAACCAAGCAATGAATCTGGCATACAGATTGAGTTTTTTCAGTCAGTACAGGGCAGAAGGCAGGCAGCGCACATTTTTCAGGTCAGGATATCTCTCTCCAGATTCAGGTACTGTTATTGGAGCGATATACTTTTTTGCTTCTGAGATAGCGTGTTATCAGTTCTATTGCAAAAGAGAGAAGATGATTAGTCACCTTGATGAGGATCATAACGTGCCTCCTGATCGTGGGCTTTCATTTGATCAACTATGGTGGTTTATTGTGTTAATGATGGAGTTTGATGAGGAGGGAACTGCAGTGCAAACGGTAGTGAACGTGCAAAGGAAACTAATTTCAGTTACCAGTTTTAATCGGAGCAGTAAGGAGTACCTATTGATGAGAGATTATACTCCTATATTAGAGGATGATGCGGAGGGGAAGAAATCACTTCACAATACGAAGCTCAAAACACCACTGCTCCTAGTGCTAACCAAGTGTTTGTGCTTTTGCATCATGGCAAACAAAGGCACTGATCTGCTGAGTGATGAAGTCCCAGCTCCAGTTTTCCGCAGGGCGGGAAAGGAAACTGTTGGTGAGAGCTCTGGGCAAAAGAAGAATGTCCTGGTCATCAACATGGCCGGGGCACGCCATGCTCTGCGTGCACGCTTCTTTGCGGTCGGGCTGTTCCTGTCAGTGCAGCTTGCAAACTCACAGCAAGTCATTGAGCAGATGAAGAAAGTATGGAAGATAAGAGGACGCATGGAGGCAAACCCTCTAGAAGCAGTTCAAGGGAGAAAGTTCATCCTGAGTTCACAGAAGAAGGAGACAGGGATCACATCGTCCATGGTGGCCCATGGCAATTCAGGGGAGACGCATTCCTCGTCGACGCCCTGCAGGCAGGAGAGGATCCTTCATCAGCCCTGTTCACCCATGTTCCGATGTGGGTTCAGTTCCATAAGATCCCAGACTACCTCCTCACCAAGAAGCTGGCTCATGACCTTGGCAACAGGGTTGGCACCACACGCAGGATCGACAACAAGGCGAGAGGTAATTTTGATGATAAATTCATCAGAACTAGAATTCTCCTTCCACTGTACGTGCCCCTTCAGAAGGAAGTCACGCTGATTGATGAGAAAACTAAAGAAGAGGTAGAGGCCCAGCTAAGGTATGAAAGATTACCAAATTTCTACTTGTTTTGCCGATTTATTGGGCACATGGAGGCTAGGTGTGACACTCCTGCAACAACAAGGAGACTCTGCTTCAGCCAACAACTCAGAGTTCCTCCGGTCTACTTCGACGACCACCATGCCTGGTACCTGCCGGATGAGATGGAACAGGAGCCACATCAGGAGCAGAAGCTGGTGCTGTGGCGCGCTCCAAAACCGGCTTTGCAGGGAGTCATGGAGCACGTCGCAAGGCTGAGGGTTGATGATGCCAAAACAAATGATGCCGATGATGGCGTCATTGCAGCATCTTCCAGCGAAATACCCACTGCTTCCCTCGACACCAACAATGGGCCAGCAGTGGAAAAGCAACTCAGCAACAACAACTCTTCTGCAGCAACATCCACCACCTCTGTTGTGCTGCATACTGCTGCACTCGACACCAACAATGGGGATGCAGGCTCCACTGCAGCAAACTCCACCATCCCTGCCATGCTGCACACTGCTGCCCTCGACACGACAATGGGGAAGCAAAGGAACAGCACGGCGGAGAGGCCACCGAGCCTGCAGTAACCACCGCTTCCTCTGCAGCAGAGCCAACAAACACTGATCAAGGCAAGCTGGATAACACTGGAGCCTGCAAGGACAAGGGAGCGACTCCTGCTGGTCATGACACCAGCAAGGGAGTCTGGAAAAGGAGGAACAGGGAAGGAGAAGAAATGCACAGCAACAAAAACCTTGCCATTTCAGCTAACCCTTCTGGCTGGAATGTGGGTAAGGTGCGACCACGTACAGAAGAGGAAGAAGTGCATGTGTACAGTAAGAGAAGGGAAATCCAAGCACCAGCTCTAGAGGAGGCACTGCGTGTGGAAGGACCGGACAGGATAAGGAGGGAGGAAAATGAGGAAGCATCCGGCCCTGGGGCTGCCGGAGACCTGACGGTCACCGACGTAGGTGGCCGTCAGGAGCCATGAATCTCCTGATATGGAACTGCCGGGGACTCGGGCAACCTCGGACAGTTCAAGAATTGGTTCGCCTAATGCGGATCTATGGGCCCAAGGTGGTTTTCATCTCCGAAACAAGGCAGAATAAAATCTTTGTTGAGAACATGCGTTGGCGACTAGGCCTTAAAAATTGCTTTCCTGTAATAGTTCAGGGCAAGGGAGGTGGTCTTGCTCTATATTGGGATGAAAGCATAGCTGTTGATTTGTTAAGTTTCAGTGAGCACCATATTGATGTAACAATTCAAGAGCAAAATGAAATAAAGTGGAGATGCACCTTTGTTTATGGAGAGCCTAAGGTTCAGGATAGATATTTGATGTGGGATCTATTAAGAAGAATTAAACCAAATTCAAATGAAACATGGATGATGGTGGGTGATTTTAATGAAGCCATGTGCAGCATGAACATTTTTCAGTGTCAAAACGCAGTGAAAAGCAAATGGAAATGTTCAGGCATGTTTTATCTGATTGCAATTTACATGATTTGGGATATTACGGTCTGGACTGGACCTACAACAATAAGCAGCAAGGTAGAAAGAATGTGAGAGTCAGGCTTGATAGGGCAGTGGCGTGCCCTGAATGGTCTAGAAATTTTTCTGATGCAAAGGTCAATCATGTGACATCCTCAAGATCTGACCACTGCCCCCTCCTCATTAGCATTGATAAATTTCGGAATTACAAAAGAAATACAAATAGAAGAGGAAGATATGAAGTGATGTGGGAGAGAGAGAGAGCTCCCTTGCTGAGACAATTGCTACAGCTTGGAAAGGACAGAGTAATGCAGTGGATTTGCAAGCCGTGTCAATTAAGCTGGATGAAACTATGAAATGTCTAAATCAATGGAGCAGAGACAATTTTGGTAATGTTACAAAAGAAATCAAAACTCTGAGGAAAAGGCTGGAAAGGTTACAGAGAGAGAATTTCAATGGAAATGCAACGGAGATAAAACAAATTTCTTCTAGACTAGATGAGCTGCTATACAGAGAAGAAGTGATGTGGAGACAAAGGTCCAGGATTAGTTGGTTAAAGGAAGGATACCAAAATACAGCATACTTCCACCGAAAAGCGACCTGGAGAGCCAAGAAGAATCAAATTAAAAAACTGACAAGGGAGAATGGGCAAGAGATTGTGGGACAAAATAGATTAAAAGAAGAAGCTGTGGATTTCTTCTCTGATCTATACAGGAAAGATGAGTCAGTAATACCAGAAATTGTTGTGGATATTACGGAGGCAAGAGTGACTGAAGAAATGAATAAAACATTGATGGAAAATTACAGTGATGATGAAATTGGGGATGCTCTCTTTCAAATAGGACCGCAGAAAGCTCCCGGGCCAGATGGCCTCCATGCTCGTTTTTTCCAAAGGAACTGGGGTATTCTAAAGGAGGAAGTAACCGCAGCAGTAAAACTTTTCTTTATACATGGAGAGATGCCAGCATCGGTAAATGAGACTACGATTGCTTTGATACCAAAAATTAAACAGCCTACTAATCTAAAGGAATTCAGACCAATATCTCTCTGTAATGTGGTATATAAAGTGGTATCAAAATGTCTGGTTAATAGGCTACGGCCTTTTCTTGAAGAGCTTATTTCACCTTTCCAAAGTGCTTTCATTCCAGGACGTCTGATTTCTGATAATGCTTTAATTGCTTTTGAATGTTTTCATGCAATTCAGAAGGGAAAGAAAAAAGATGACAGCTTCTGTGCATATAAACTGGACATGTCAAAAGCCTATGACAGAGTAGACTGGGTGTTTCTCGAGAAGATGCTGCTCAAATTTGGCTTCAATAAGCAATGGGTCAAATTGGTTATGACGCGTGTCAGAACTGTTGGCTACAGAGTGAAGACGAATGGACAGCTCACTGACATTATTTATCCTTCCAGAGGATTACGTCAAGGTGATCCTCTGAGTCCTTATCTTTTCCTTTTCGTTGGTGAGGTAATGACTAATGTCCTAAACCGGGCTGTGTATCTCGGTGAACTCCAAGATCTTAAAGTTTGTCGAAGGGCTCCTGGAATCTCTCACCTTTTATTTGCGGATGATAGCCTTCTTTTCTTCAAGGCTAATGCTTCCCAAGCAAATATTATTAAGAATGCTCTGGCTATATATGAATTGGGTACTGGCCAATTGATTAACCAGGGGAAATGCTCCATTATGTTAATCAAAACTGTTCAGATGAAACTCAAGAGGAGGTCAGGTCGATCCTTGAGGTTGTTAGTAGTACCTTTGATGAAAAATATCTGGGTTACCAACTCCACATGGCAGGATGAAAGGCGAAAAATTTCAGCCAATAAAAGAGAGATACACAAGAAATTCTCTGACTGGACTGAAAAATATATGGCCATGAGTGGAAAGGAAACTTTGATCAAATCTGTTGCTCAGTCTTTGGCAACACATGCTATGGGTATTTTCAAAATGCCAGCTAGTTTCCATGAGGATTACATGAAAGCTATTAGGAGTTTCTGGTGGGGTGAAGATAACATAAAAAGAAAGGTACATTGGGCACCTTGGGACAAATTGACCGATCCAAAAGTGCAAGGAGGCATGGGATTCAGAGACTCAGAAATTTTAATCAAGCTCTTCTAGCCAGACAAGGATGGAGTTAATTCAAAACCTAACTCCATATGTGCAAAATTGTTGAAAGCTAGATACTTTCCAAATGGGAATATTCTTGATACGGTCTTCAAAGGGGATGCTTCGCCAGCATGGAGGGGTATTGAACATGATTTAACCCTCCTAAAAATGGGAGCAATTTGGAGAATCAGAAATGGAGCCAAGACTCGCATTTGGAGAGATAATTGGATTCCTAGAGGCTCGACCCTGAAAATAACAGGAAGAAGAAGAGAACAAGAGTTAAATGGGTCAAGGACCTATTCAAGCCACAAACGAAGCTATGGAATGAACAATTAATTCGAAAAGTATTCCATAAGCATGATGATGATGAAATCCTTAAAATTAAGGTGCCCCTTCGAGAAGAGGATGATTTTGTGGCCTGGCACTATGAAAAAATTGGAGTTTTCACTGTAAAAAGTGCATATAAACTAGGATACAGTGTGGCCCATGAAAACAGACTGAATATCGGTAGAAGCCTAGGAAATGGCAAAAGCAGAAATCTATGGAAGCTTATTTGGAAAGCTCCGGTGCCCAATAAAATTCATATGTTTGCTTGGAGGTTAGCTGATGATAATCTTCCAACAAAGAAGAACAAATGGAAGAGAACTCTGGAGGTAGACAGTACCTGTAACATTTGTGGAGTTGAAGAGGAGGACAACTTCCATGCAACTATTAATTGTACCAAAGCAAAAGCTCTCAGAAACCAGCTGCGGGAAATCTGGAAAATTCCTGCAGAAGATATGTGATGACGTGAAACACACGTTCGTTGGGAGACCCCAAGAGGAAGGTATGATGTAGTCAGCAGCAAGTTTTCCCTCAGAAAGAAACCAAGGTTATCGAACCAGTAGGAGCAGCAACTCTTCAGAAGGTTGTCAACGGCGCCAGAAAAATAGTGTGCAGGGAGTCTGGACTGTTGACGTGGAATCTGCACACAACACAATCAAACTACTTTGCCCCAACGAAACAGTGAGGTTGTCAATCTCACTGGCTTGCTGAAAACAAAGGATTAAACGTATGGTGTGGAAAATGAGTATTAAATTGCAGAGAATGAAAAAGGAACAGTTTGCAGTTTGTGGTTGTTTAATCAGTGTAAAAGAATGGACCGGGGTCCACAGTTCACTAGTGGTGTCTCTCCATAAAAGATAACTAACATGTTGGGTGAACAAATTACAGCTGGGCAATTGACGAATAGTGAGCGCATGACAATGCATATACATGACATGTTGACTACTATGATATTTAATTGGGCATTACGACATAATACATAGATCGTTATCCAACAGCATCTATGACTAATAATCCACCGCCGGGTTGTCATCCGAGTCCCCCGTTGGTATTAAGTTGCAAGCAACGGATAATTGCATTAAGTAAAGTGCGTAATGTAAACAAACACATATGCCGTGGACATAGCATCGTTAGGTTATCCCTAGTGGCAACAGCACATCCACAACCTTAGAACTTTCTGTCACTGTCCCAGGTTAAACGGAGACATGAACCCACTATCTAGCATAAATACTCTCTCTTGGAGTTACAAGCATCTACTTGGCCAAAGCATCTACGAGTAACGGAAAGCATGCAAGATCTTAAATAACATATAAGATAGATTGATAATCAACTTGACATAATATTCAATATTCATCGGATCCCAGCAAACACAACATGTAGCATTACAATAATATGATCTTGATCATGTAGGGCAGCTCACAAGATCTAAACATGATGGCACAAAGTGGAGAGACAACCATCTAGCTACTGCTATGGACCCGTAGTCCAAGGATGAACTACTCACGCATCACTCCGGAGGCAGGCATGGCGATGTAGAAGCCTCCGGTGACGATTCCCCTCTCCGGCAGGGTGCCGGGAAGAGGTTCTGAACCCTCCCGAGCTAGGGTTGACGACGGCGGCGTCTCTGGAACTTTTCGTGGATATTTGCTCAGGTACTTAGGGTTTTCGCGTCGGGGGGAATAAGTAGGCGAAAGGGCGGCGGCTGCGGACCCCCGAGGGGCCCACACCACCCAGGGCGCGGCAGAGGGGGGCCCGCGCCCTGGTGGCGTGTGGCCTCCTGGTGGCCCTCCTCTGCTGCTCCTTCGCTCCGTCAGGCGTGTTCTGGAAAAATAGGACCCCCGTGTAGTTTCGTCCAATTCCGAGAATATTTCCAGACTAGCTTTTCTGGAATACAAAAACAGCAGAAAACAGGAACTGGCACTTCGGCATCTTGTTAATAGGTTAGTCCCAAAAAATGTATAAAAGTGATATAAAGTAGATGCAAAACATGTAGCAATTGGTATAAAACAAGCATGGAACATCAAAAATTATAGATACGTTTGAGACGTATCAGCATCCCCAAGCTTAGTTCCTACTCGTCCTCGAGTAGGTAAACGATAAAAACAAATAATTTTTGAGGTGACATGCTACTATCATAATCTTGATCATATAATATTGCAAGGCACATGTAAATGAATGAAGTGATCCAAGTCAATGGTCTATAATTTGCTACCAAATAGATAATGAGTAAACAATGAATCACACAAGCTAAACGTTTTCATGAATAGTACTTTCGAGACAAGCATCAAACAGTTTTGCATAAGTGTTAACTCATAAAGCAATAGTTTCTAACAAAAGGTATTTAATCAACACAAAGGAAGAATTTAGTTTCAGCATTTGCTTCAACTTTCAACATATTTATCTCATGGATATTGTCAACACAAAGTAGTATAACAAGTCCAATACATTGCATATAACGCATGTTGTAACAAAGTTGACACTAGTGTTTGCTTGTGGAAGACAGAAAGAATAGGAAAACTGACTCAACATAAAAGTAAAAGAAAGGCCCTTCGCAGAGGGAAGCAGGGATTAAATCATGTGCTAGAGCTTTTAGGTTTTTGAAAGCATATAGAGATTGCATAAAATATTTGATACTCCTCCCAACCTTGCTAACACAAGCCATGGCTAACCGAATCCTCGGGTGCCTTCCATCAATCACATACCATGGAGGAGTATCTATTTTTGAGAGGTGTTTGTTAATTGTCAACGAATGGTAGCGGGTGAGAACAGTATTCTACCTGTCGAACGGACTTTTAAGAGCGGCTCCCATGAAGGACGTTATTTCTACCAGCAAGGCAGATCATCCCTCTTTCTCTTTGGTTTACACACATTCAGGTATTTCACTGTTTGTCATTGCTTACTGATGAATCAGGGCAAAAGTGTGAAGAGAATTAATTGGTTAAAGTTGTAATTAATTGGGACTGGGCACCCCGTTGCCAGCTCTTTTTGCAAGTTATTGGATAAGCGGATGTATATGCCACTAGTCCAGGTGTAAAAGTCCACTCGACAAATAGAATAAAGAATAACCACACTAATTCCTCATGAGCTAGTAAACATTGACACAAAAAGGGAATAATAACATTTTGAATAATTTAAAGGTAGCACATGAAAAATTTACTTGGAGTGGCAAGGAAATACCACATATAGGTAGTTATGGTGGACACAAATGGCATGGATTTTGGCTCAAGGATTTGGATGCACGAGAAGCATTCCCTCTCAGTACAGAGTTTAGGCTAGCAAGGTTATGTAAGCAAACAAGAATATCAACCCGTACACCAAGTTTTATATGACAAACATATTGCAAACGTTATAAGACTTCATACCGTCTTCCTTGTTAACCAAACCCTGTTATTAGAAAATATCTAGACCTTAGAGGTACCACCGATGCAAACCAAATTTTCAACAAGCTTTACGGTAGTTCTTCACTAATAGGCTTAACTCATGTGATGCACAATTTAATCATGATCTACTTGTTAACTCAAAACAATTGACAAGCATCAAGTTATCCATTTTAGTGATCTACAAGATTAAGCAAGTTTTTCCTTATACCAATTACCACATGCAACATTTTCTGAACCAACCAAACACCAATCAATTTATTTCATCAACTCTCCAAACAAATATAAGTGAAGCAAGAGAGTACTTTCTACAAAAGAAAGCTAATAGCTCTGACAAGAGATACATGAAAACAAGAGCTAAAAGCTGAACAGCGCTAGATATGAATACTCAACAAATATAAGTGAAGAATAGGAGTATTCTCATGAAAAAGCGGAGCGTGTCTCTCTCCCAATCAAGAATGCTAGGGTCCAGTCAAGCTTTATTGAAAATAAAATGCAATACTGAAAATAAAACACACAGACGCTCCAAGAAAAGCACATATGATGTGAAAGAATTAAAATATAGTTTCACTAGAGATGACCTGATAATTTTGACGATGAAGAAGGGGATGCCTTGGGCATCCCCAAGCTTAGACGCTTGAGTCTTCTTGAAATATGCTGGGGAGATCCATGGGAGCCTCCCCAAGCTTAAGCTCTTCACTCTTCTTGATCCTATTATATCATCCTTCTCTCTTGACCCTTGAAAACTTCCGTCACACCAAACTCAAAGTAGATCTCATTAGAGGGTTAGTGCATAATCAAAAATTCACATGTTCTGTAAAGACGCAATATGATTTGTTACTTTAAACATTAGCTACAGCCACTGATGTTATGTGAAGCTCTTCCACCCAAAAAAGAATTTCACTCAACACTAGTAAAAGAGAGAATGCGAAAAATAAAAAGGCATAATCTGTCTAAAACAGAACAGTCCGCAAAGACGAATTTTTTCGAGGCACTTACGACGCTCAGATCGAGAAACTCTGAACTAATGAAAGTTTCAGACATTCATAAAGATTACGCACAAAAATTTCAGATTTTTAACAATCTGGTGATTTTAGGAATTTCGTACAGTGAACAGCAAAAATCTGTTTCTGCGCAGCAATCAAAATTAAGCATCATCTTATCATTAGAGGCTACTCTTGGCACAACAATGCGAGAAAATAAAGATACAAAGGAGTTGCTACAGAAGTAAACAAACTCCTTGACTCAATAAAAGAAAAATTGCAGAAAAATAAAATGGGTTGCCTCCCATAAGCGCTTTTCTTTAACGCCTTTTAGCTAGGCACAAAGCATGCATCAAGTATTACCAAGTGAAGAAAGGTCTAATTCATCAAAAGCTTCATCAAGAACAGGGTTTGTCACATTAGGACTTTTCAGTTTACGTAATTCTTGGGAAGAAAATTTAAATAGACCATTATGTGACTTACCCTCAAGCTCATTGAACACGTTATCCGTTTTAAACGCACCCGTGGGTTTTGGTTTAGAAATTTTTGGAACATACATAAATTTTTGCTTTCTCCCCACAAAAGCCTTTTGCTTTTTAGTTTTAATAGAGGTAAAAGTAGAACTTATTGCATCCATAGCCTCCTCTAATTCACCAATCCTAAGATTTTGATTATCTTGAATAGTACTAGTTTCTAAAACAGCAATTCTTTCATTAATGGTTCCCAGTGATTCATCAACTTTGCTAGTACTATCAAGGAGATTTGGCAAATTTTTCTCTATATACTCCAATTTCTTTATAACATCTTCCAAGGTGATCTCATTTTTAATGTTACTAACAGGTGGTTTCCTACTAGGCTCTCAATAATATAACTAGCTTCCAACGCAGGGGTACCAAGAGGGACTCTCAAGTGAGTAACTTGATCACATATTTATGGAGAGCTCAAACCTTTGCATACTTGGCATATCATCTTTCTTGGTTCTTATTTGGCTTTTCTCCTTGTTGGGTTTTGGTGTTTGTCGTGATCTTCATGACAAGCCCAAGTTCTTCGAAAACGGGTTTTTGGATGGAAAACTTGTTGTGTTTTCGTGTTGGAAATATTATCGGTTTATCCTTGAGAAAAGTTCCACACCTTCCCATGGGTGGTGACTTTACTCTATTTATGGTTCTTAATATTTCTAACAAAGTTGGTTTCATCCCATTTGGAGTTTTCTCGCAAAAGTTATGGGTTTTACAAGTTCGTTTTTCTGGGTGGCCAGCCCCCAGGCCAGCCAGGCCGGCTCCCAGGTCGGGCGGCTCTGCTGGTGGCCAGCCCCCAGGCCAGCCAGGCCGGCTCCCAGCCTGGGCGACTCTGCTAGGTGGCCATCCCCTAGGCCAGCCAGGCCGGCTCCCAGGCCGCTCTCTGCGCCCCCGTGCTGTGCCTGTTAGGCCAGCCCCCAGGCCAGCCCGGCCTCCCTGCACTGCCCAACAGACACATTTTAAGGGGACCTATTTAAGGGGCTTTCTTCCCCAATGGTTCTTGAACCTTCTTGAGCTCGTTTTTCCCCTCTCTCTCCTCCATTGTTGACCTTTGGAAAAGCTTGCCTACCTCTCAATCCTCCCATGATTCTTGCATATCTTTGAGGAAAGTGAGAGGAGATCTAGATCCACATTTCCACCAATTCATCTCTCCTCTAAGTGAGGGAAGTCTCTTGATCTAGTTCTTGGAGTTCCATTTGTTGAGTTCTTCTTTGTTCTTCCTCTCTTCTCCCCCAAGCATTAGTTGCTTGTGGTGCGATTTGAGAGTGAAGGATTTGAGCACTTGTGCTCCTGCCATTGCTTTGTGCATCGGTTTGTGCTCTCCACGAGGATTCGTGGAAGTTGAAAGCTTGTGATCTTGTTACTCTTGGGTCTTTGGGCCCTAGACGCCCGTGTGGTGGTTGAGACCTTTTGTGGTCACTTGTAGCTGTTCGGGAGTCCCCAATTCGGTTGTGGGTGTGTGCCCCGGATCGTTGTTGTAAAGGTTCCGGTTTTCGCCTAGAAGGATTTCGATAGTGGAAGGTGAACCAATCCTTTGTGGTGCGGTTCATCGGAGAATAGGGTGAGCCTTTGTGGCGTTAAAATCGACCTTTGTGGTGCCTCACACCTCTCCAACGAGACGTACACCCCTAAAAAGGAGGAACTCGGGAATACATCCTCGTCTCCGCGTACCTCGGTTATTTCTATACCCGAGCTATTTACTTATGCACTTTACATTATGATAGCCTTCGTGCTTGAAGTATTCTATTGCTATCACCTTGTTCCTTGTCTTGCTTAGCATAAGTTGTTGGTGCACATAGGTGAGCCTAGTTTATTTAGGTTGTTGGCTTGTTAATTTAAACACCTAGTTTTATTCCGCAATTATCAAGCCTAAACCAGAAAAGTTTTAATCGCCTATTCACCCCCCTCTAGGCGACATCCTTGTCCTTTCAAAGTTGACCAGACCACACCCTCTGAATGGCAGAACACTGGAACGGCTTGTTGGCCGATGACCGAAAAAGGTTTTCTAACGGAGCCGACCGGACATGCATGCGACCAGTCACGAGCTGCCACCTATGCTTGTATTCAAAACGTAGATATGTATTTTACTCATATTTTAATGTATACCTAATATATTATTTTAAGAAAATATTTTTTATTAATAAATTCCAAAATAATTTTAAACATTTTTCCACAATTTTTTAAAATAAATGTTTCAAAAAATTCAAATTTTTAGTTTCCGAATTAAATATCTTATTATTTTCGATGATATGTTGTTTGTTGTGAAAAGTTCAGAAATTTCAAAATTTCCCATACCAATTTCAGTTATTTCAAATCCATGTAGATTGCGCACATATTTGGACGATTTCAGTTATGTTTCAATCAATTACGGTTAAAAACGGTTCTTTAGAAAGTTCTACAAGTTTCATTATGGTTTCATATATTTTTGAACAAATTTGTAAAAGGTGTGTTAAAAACACGATGAAAATCTTTACATGTGCAATTTTTTTATGAAGTAATTGTGGTACTACAAGAAACAATAATGAAATATGCATGAAATCGCTGTTATACTCGAACATATGTCAATATGTCATACCGAAATTAAAATGGGCAAATACGATAAATTAATTATATTGAAATTTCATTTTAGTTTCAATACAATTTCACATTAGAATTTTATCTTTTTTAAAATGTGTCCAATATTGATCTTGTTTTAAAGATCTCCTCTCTAGGAACTCAATATAAAAAAATATCAAAAATTGAACATTCGGCTAAAAAGATATGGCCGATACAATATTGAGAATTAAACTAAAAGGATGGGTGGGTGGATAGAAAAATGGCATTTTACATTGCAGATGTACCCGCCACCCACTTACGTGTGCGATATAAATAGGTTGTACTCACATGTCATGGAGTGAAACTGTGAAAAGTGGTGGACAGTTGGATGATATTTAATAGGTACAAAATGCACCTCCAAACATTACCTGTTTTATACTAACTAAAAAATAATGGAAAATACCCTGTACCAGACCCCGAATGGAAAATACACTCTATATCAGATCCTGAATCACCAAGCACTAAGGAAGGGCGCGGAGCCGTTAGAAAATCCGCGTTGGGCCGGCGACCCACTAAAATCCTACTAGGTTGTAGGAATCATAATGTGGTTGGCTGAAGACTGAAGTGAATTTATGCCAGCATTTCCATTTCAGTGTTACGCAACGTGGGGTGCAGAGTCTGTTGCAAAACGGATAGCAAAGAAACGACGAAGAGCGGAACGATCAAACCAAAGGGGACACGAGATTTAACGTGGAAAACCTCTCCAAACAAAGGAGAGGAAAAAACCACGGGCGCCAGCCAGCAATACTTCACTATATCGGGTGAGGTTACAAACGCCGTGGGTTTACAATGTGTGGCTTACCCCAAAACGGCGGCTTACAAGAGGAATAAATAGAAACATCAAACCCTAGGTCGGCTGCAGTCCAACCCGGAATCAATCCCACCTCGGCGGTAGTACCGCTTAACCCAGCGGTACTACCGCTGGGGTGGGCTGGTTCGTCTCTTCCCACCTCAGCGGTACCGGCGGCGGTACCGCCAGCGGTACCAGTCGGTACCGGACAAGTGCGTCAGACGGCCATTCAGCGGTAGCGGAGGCGGTAGCGGTGGCGGTAGCTCTCAGCGGTAGTACCGCTTAACCCAGCGGTACTACCGCTGGAATTTGGAACACCAAAAAAACACTCCACCTTGAGACAAATTCCATCTTGTAGCATGAAAGAGAACTTCACCCTGAAAACAACAAAGAAACACCTTCGGCGCCAAATAGCCTCTTGGGCTAGACAGTGATACCAACTAAGCCCGAGCAAAGCTCGAACTTAGTAACAGGAACTGGCTTTGTCATCATATCAGCAGGATTATCATGAGTACTTATCTTGCATACCTTCAGTTTACCTTTTGCAACAACATCACGCACATAATGGTATTTGACGTCAATGTGCTTTGTTCTCTCATGGAACATCTGATCCTTGGTAAGGTAAATAGCACTCTGACTATCACAAAACAGGTTAATGCAAGTATCATCTCCACAAAGCTCAGCAAACAAACCTTTCAGCCAAACCGATTCTTTACATGCTTCAGCAATAGCCATGTACTCTGCTTCAGTGGTAGACTGGGCAACAACAGATTGTAACGTTGCCCTCCAACTCACGGCACAACCACCAAGCGTGAACACATAACCTGTGAGGGATCTCCTCTTATCCAAATCGGCAGCAAAATCTGAATCCACATAGCCTACGAGTCCCTCATCAGTCTTGCCGAACTTGAGGCAAGCATTGGATGTGCCACGAAGGTACCTGAAAATCCACTGAACAGCCTTCCAATGTTCTTTACCAGGATTAGCCATATATCTACTAACCAAACTCATAGCATATGATAAATCTGGACGTGAGCAAACCATGGCATACATTAAAGAACCAACAGCACTAGAATATGGAACTCTAGACATGTACTCAAAATCCTCATCCGTACTAGGACATTGTTCAGCTGACAATTTAAAGTGAGGAGCAATAGGAGTACTAACAGACTTTGCATCATGCATGTTAAAACGATGAAGAACTTTCTTAATGTAATTTTGCTGACTAAGAAACAACAAACCAGAATTTCTGTCACGGGTAATCTCCATACCTAGAATTTTCTTAGCAGCACCAAGATCCTTCATCTCAAACTCGCTACTCAACTGTGACTTGAGAGCAGCGATATCTTTCTTGCTCTTGGCAGCAATCAACATATCATCAACATATAATAACAGGTATATAGGTGATCCATTAACAAACTTAATGTACACACAGCTATCAAATTCAGACCTCTTAAAGCCATGTGACAACATAAAAGAATCAAACCTTTTATACCACTGACGAGGAGATTGTTTCAAACCGTATAAGGACCTTTTCAACTTACACACAAGATCCTCCTTACCAGGCACTATGAACCCTTCTGGCTGGTCCATGTATATCTCCTCCTCCAACTCTCCATGCAGAAACGCAGTCTTTACATCTAACTGCTCAAGCTCAAGATCACGCATAGCAACAATACCAAAAATGTACGAATTGAACTATGCTTAACAACTGGAGAGAAAACATCATTATAATCACACCTGGAATTTGACTGAAGCCTTTTGCAACTAACCTTGCCTTAAACCTCGGAGGCTCGCTAGGAGATAAACCCTCCTTTCTCTTGAAGATCCACTTACAGCGGACTGCCTTCTTTTTCTTAGGCAAGCGCACAACTTCCCATGTGCCATTCTTATCGAGTGACTGCATTTCTTCTTGCATAGCAGCAAGCCACTTCTCGCGGTCACCGGAACCAATAGCTTCAGTATAGGTGGACGGCTCATGTCCGTGCTCCACCTGTTCTGCACAACTCAGAGCATAATCAACAATGTTACACTCTTCAATTAAACGTGGTCGAGGACCACAATTCCTCCTGTTCCTACGAGCAGCAATAGACTGTTGTGGCTGCAAAACAGGGGGTGAGTTCTGAACATTATCATTATCAGAATCAGAAGAAACAGAATCATCAGAACCAGCAGAATCAGGATCAGAATCATCTGAAGTAGCAGCACCATCATTGTCAACAGTGACATTTTCCTTTTCAACAGAGTGCTCCACCTCGACACGAACCTGCTCCTCAGAAAAATCTGGCAAAACATCTGAGGACAACTTATCAAAGTACATAACAGATTCATTGAAAACAACACTCCTGCTCATAAATGCCTTTAGTTTCGGGATTCCATAACTTGTATCCTTTTACACCCGAACCATAACCAATGAACACACACTTAATAGCTCTCGGCTCTAACTTTCCATTATCAACATGAGCATAAGCAGTGCAGCCGAAAACTTTAAGTGTGAATAATCAGCAGGAGAATCTGACCATACCTCAATGGGAGTTTTCTTGTCGAGGGGAATAGATGGTGACCTGTTTATCAAGTAGCAGGCGGTGGCAGCCGCCTCAGCCCAAAAACGCTTACTCATGCGAGCGTTGGAGATCATGCAGCGAGCCTTGGAGATGATGGTCCTGTTCATCCGCTCCGCTACACCATTCTGCTGAGGCGTGTACGGGATGGTGAGGTGCCTGACAATGCCTTCTTTCCTGCAATAATCATTAAAGGCATTCGAACAAAATTCGCCACCATTGTCAGTACGAAGTAATTTCACCTTCCTTTCTGTTTGCCTTTCAATCATAGCTTTCCACTCTTTAAAAGCAGCAAACGTATCATCCTTATTTTTCATGAAATAAGGCCAAACTCTTCTAGAGTAATCATCAATAATGGTAAGCATATAACGAGCACCACCATAAGAGGGCTTACGAGATGGCCCCCAAACATCAGCATGTACATAATCAAGTGTACCTTTGGTGGTGTGAACAGAAGCATTAAACTTAACTCTTGTGTGCTTACCGAAAATGCAGTGTTCACAGAACTGCATCTTACCCAAACTGCATCCTTGCAGCAAGTCTCTCTTGATCAATTCTGCCATACCAAGTTCACTCATATGTCCAAGACGCTTATGCCAAAGGTTAGTTTTACTAGCGTCATCATGAGAAACAGCAGCAACAGTACCAGATAACGTGCTACCTCTAAGAACATATAACTTAGCAGAATTCATATCACCAACCATAACTATGAGAGAACCTTTTGATACCTTTAGGAGTTTATTTCCTCCTTTGTACTTGTACCCGTCACAGTCAAGGGTACTGAGCGAGATCAAATTTCTTGCCATGGTTGGTATGTGTTTCACTCCCGTCAGTGCGTGTCATACCGTCATGTGTCTTGACCTGAACGGAACCAACGCCAACAATGTTGCATTGCTGGTCGTTCCCCACACGCACGAAATCTCCAGTCTGCACTAACTCATAAGAACTGAACCAATCTTTGTTACAGCAAATATGAAAAGAACATGCAGTATCTAGAATCCATTCATCCTGACGAGAAACACATGCAGCTAAAACAGCTAGGCATTCGCCATCAGAACTACCATCAACAACAGAAGCCTCACCGGTATCTTTACCTTCATTATTTTTCGGTTGGTAAGTACCTTTTCTTTTCTCCTTGTTCTGCAACTTCCAACAATCATCAATGACATGATTAGATTTCTTACAATACCTGCAGAACTTGTCACGGCCTTTAGACTTTGAGCGACCTGTCACCCTTGCTCTTGTCTCTGTTGTTGTTGTGGTAGTGGTTATCTCGCTGCTCAGGCCTCCCTCGGACCTGCAAAGCATCGCCCTTGGAGGACGACGACTCCTCTTTCTGTACCATACCTTTCATCTTTTCCCTGGCAAGCAGGGCCTCATATACTTCCGCGGTGGTTAGTTCATCACGGCTTAACAGTATGGTATCACGAAAATTTGCAAAGGAATTTGGCAGCGAGCATAGAAGTAAAAGTGCTAGATCTTCATCATCGTACTTTACCTCCATCGACACTAGGTCAGAAACGATCTCCTTAAAGATCGATAAGTGATTCATTACCGAACCACCTTCTTGCAACTTGTGCGTGAACAACTTCATCTTCACATGCATCTTGCTGGTGAGATCTTTGGACATGCAGATCGACTCCAGCTTAGCCCACAGTGCCGCTGCGGTTTTCTCCTGGAGTACTTCTTGCAGAATATCATTAGATAGATGAAGTTGAATAAGCGATAAAGCCTTACGGTCTTTCCGCTTCTCATCGGCGGTCCATGCCGCCGCATCCTTGTCGCCGAATTTCTCCAGCGCCTCGTCAAGATCATTGGACTGTGCGAGGATCGCACGCATCTTGACCTGCCACAGCGAAAATCTCGTCTTGTAGTCCAGCGCCGGTAGATCGAACTTCATCGATGCCATCCAAAACCCTAATCTGAAAACAGATCTGAAACAGGGCTCTGATACCACTTGTTGTAAAACGATAGCAAAGAAACGACGAAGAGCGGAACGATCAAACCAAAGGGGACACGAGATTTAACGTGGAAAACCTCTCCAAACAAAGGAGAGGAAAAAACCACGGGCGCCAGCCAGCAATACTTCACTATATCGGGTGAGGTTACAAACGCCGTGGGTTTACAATGTGTGGCTTACCCCAAAACGGCGGCTTACAAGAGGAATAAATAGAAACATCAAACCCTAGGTCGGCTGCAGTCCAACCCGGAATCAATCCCACCTCGGCGGTAGTACCGCTTAACCCAGCGGTACTACCGCTGGGGTGGGCTGGTTCGTCTCTTCCCACCTCAGCGGTACCGGCGGCGGTACCGCCAGCGGTACCAGTCGGTACCGGACAAGTGCGTCAGACGGCCATTTCAGCGGTAGCGGAGGCGGTAGCGGTGGCGGTAGCTCTCAGCGGTAGTACCGCTTAACCCAGCGGTACTACCGCTGGAATTTGGAACACCAGAAAATAACAGAGTCCTCTCCCATTTCCTCCACATGTGAAGCTCAAATGAAGCATGCCAATGGAGCTCGTGGCGCAAACAAGACGCCTCGAATCTCGCTTACCGTTGCTATATTAGGCGTACCCACACCCTGCAAGCACAAGTTTAGGACACGAAGCAATCTCTGGTATGTGATCGGGAAGAACCACATGCACATCTCTCTTGGACCCCTTGTCCTTCGTAGCTTTTGCTTCTTCTACAATGGATTACCCGGAGCGCTTAGCCGTCCTCCTCCTCTTCCTCGTCTCACTGCTGGCCGTCATCGTTGCCCACAACGACACCGGCGTGCACAAGAACTACCTGGTCATCGTGCGCAGGCCGTACGAGTACGACCAGCATGTGTACAAGAACGTGTCGAGCTGGCACGCCTCGCTGCTGGCGTCCGTGTGCGATCAGGCCAAGGAGGAGCTCGAGGCGGACCCTGCCAACGCGCCGCGCCTCATCTACTCCTACCGCAACGTCGTCAATGGCTTCTCCGCCCGCCTCACCCGAGACGAGATCTACAAGATGACCCAGTCGGACTGGTTCGTCAAGGCCATCCCGGAGAATACCTACCAGCTCATGACCACACACACGCCACGGATGCTCGGGCTCACCGGCCCGATCTTCCACGGCGGCGTGTGGAACAGGACCAACATGGGCGAGGGGATGATCATCGGTGTCCTCGACGGCGGCATCACCCCCGGGCACCCATCGTTCGACGGCGCGGGCATGCCGCCGCCACCGGCCAAGTGGAAGGGCCGGTGCGACTTCAACAGCTCGGTGTGCAACAACAAGCTCATCGGCGCGCGGTCGTTCTTCGAGTCGGCGAGGTGGAGGTGGAAAGGGATCGACGACCCGGTGCTGCCCATCGACGACAGCGCGCACGGGACGCACACGTCGAGCACTGCGGCCGGCGCGTTCGTGCGGGGAGCCAACGCAATGGGCACTGGCAGGGGCACGGCGTCCGGCATGGCGCCACGCGCGCACCTGGCGTTCTACCAGGTGTGCTTCGTGGGCAAGGGCTGCGACCGCGACGACATACTCGCGGCAATCGACGACGCCATGGACGAAGGCGTCGACGTGCTCTCGATATCGCTCGGCGACGACTCTGCCGGAGACTTCGCCGCCGACCCCATTTCACTCGGGGATTCAGCAGCATCATGAGAGGCATCTTTGTCTCCACAGCGGCTGGGAACAACGGCCCTGACCCAGGACGGTCGCCAACGAGGCGCCGTGGCTGCTCACCGTGGGCGCGGCCACAACCGACCGAAGGTTCCTTGCCGATGTTAAGCTTGGCAATGGAGTCGAGATAACCGGTGAATCGTACTACCAGCCGAGCACCTACTTGGGCGTGCAGCGGCCGTTGGTAAGGGGGGACACCACCGCTGATGGCACGTGTTCGGACCAGAGCGTCCTAACGGCCGAGCAAGTCAGCGGAAAGATTGTGTTTTGCTACACCGGCGGCAACCTGACCAACCTCGAGAAGGGGAGCATCCTGCACGACGCCGGCGCTGCCGCCATGATCATCGTCTCACCGGATTGGGCTGGCTCGGTGATCCAACCCAAAGCACATGCCCTCCCGGCGACGACGGTGGAGTACAAGTGGGGGAACAAGATCGAGGCATACATGCATTCCACGCAGAACCCGACGGCTCGACTGGTCTTCAGGGGACGGTGTTCGGCAACCGCGCATCACCGGTCGTGCCGTCATTCTCGTCGCGGGCCCCAGCAGGCAAAACCCGGGAATTCTCAAGCCTGACATCACCGGCCCTGGAGTGAACATCATAGCCGGCGTCACCATGCCCGACGGACTGGCCCAGCCGCCCAACAAGCTGGCGTACAGGTTCGACATCATGTCCGGCACGTCCATGGCGGCACCACACATCAGCGGATCGCCGCGCTGATCAAGAAAGCGCGCCCGACGTGGTCGCCGGCGGCGATCAAGTCGGCCATGATGACGACGACCGACACGAGGGATCGGCGCCGGATGCCGATACTGGACCATGACGGCCCCCCGGCCAACATGTTTGCCCTGGGCGCCGGCTTCATCAACCCCACGAGAGCCATGAACCCAGGACTGGTGTACAACCTCAGCGCCCATGACTACATCCCCTACCTGTGCGGGCTCGGGTACAGCGACCACGAGGTGAACTCGATCATCCACCCGGCGCCACCCATGTCGTGCACGCAGGCACCGGTGGTCCAGCAGAAGGACCTCAACTACCCGTCCTTCACCGTCGTCCTAGACAAGGAGCCCTTCGAAGTAAACGCCACCCGCGCCGTGACGAACGTCGGGAACGGCAAGGCGGTGTACGTGGCCTCCGTCGAGGTTCCAGCGACGCTATCGGTGACGGTGACGCCGGACAGGCTCAGGTTCACGACGGTGAACCAGGTGCAGAGTTTCACGGTGACCGTCAGGAGCAAGAACGGGCAGCTGAAGAAGCGCATCACGGAAGGGCACCTCAAGTGGGTCTCGGCGAAGCACGTCGTGCGTAGCCCCATCCTCGTGTCCTCCAAGAAGTTCTTCCAGAACCAGAAGAACACGACGAGTACAGATCAGCACACGGGTTGATATATTCGCTAATTTGCCGGCATGTATGTAGTGATTACTTCGTTAGCGTTTAGCTTCGATCTTGAGGCCGGTGGATTTGGTACACGAAACTCTGAGAGTCACGTAGATGTTCACATGTTCAGTATAGGTTCATGAATTTGCCTTGGTGAAGTTTTGGTAGCTGAAACTCTGGCACGGACCATGGAACCATACAACTGCGAAGGGGCGTAGTATGTATCTAGACGTACTTATGTTTGTTCTGTGTGTACCCTACTAGGACTGTAAATATCTGTTAAAGAATATGAATATTATAGATATGGACTTGCGTGTATTTTTCTTTAGAAAAGCCTAAGTCCCGAGTCCGCACTGGTCTTGTGTGAGTGTGATGCTAGCTGCAAGTGGCCAAGATAACACCGTGATCATCTTCTTCAAACCTTGGCAAGCTTCGATGAGGCAGCCGAGTCGTCCTCCACGCTCGCGCAATGGGCCGCTCCTTGCTAGCTGCTCTCCAACCACGGTTGACAAACCTTGCCTAAACGTCCGGGCGGATAGCCCGGACAGGGTTCGGCCTGAAAACGGGACCCAACCGCGGCCCCCAAACCTTCCCCAAACTTCCGGGCTATCCGGCAAACCCCAAAGTCAGCCCATATGTGGGGCGAGTTTGCGGCGGCGCGGACGCGCCCGGACACGTCCGTCACGTCGGACCTAGCAACACGGGTCCACGAATTTTGAACAAAAAAAGGGCGCTGACCACTTTCCTTTATCCCCTCCGCCTCCACTCCCGCTAGCCACTTTCATTCCTCCCGCCGCCTCCACCCTGCAAATTCCCCTTCGGTAGCCGGCGGCGTCGTGAGAAGAGAGAATGGAGGCGGAAGGAGCCATCGATTCGACGGAGAAGGGCACATCCTCCGAGTCCGTTGAGCAGAGGCAGGGCGCGGAGCTGAAGCCGGAGACCGTCGCACGAAGGATGCGGCGCCGCAAGCAGCGTGACCGCGAGCAGGCGGAGAAGGAGAAGAGGGAGAAGGCGGCGGAGGCCGAGAGGATTGCGAATGCGGAGACGCAGGGCGAGCCCGAGGGTATGAGCACGCCCGTACCCAAGGCCAGGCGCCCTACGCCTCCGCCTCCGCCTCCGCCTCCCGGCGTCGCGGCAAGAAGGTCTACGTCCTCGACCACGAACCCGGAGGAGCCGTGCCACATCGCGGACGAGTACCCGTCGCAGGACGAGGAGCTGGTGGCCGACTCTCCGCCGCTCCAGCGGACGCGAGCTTATTTCGGCCTCACCGACAGCCAGCATGTCCACAACCTGTTCGATGGAAGTCAAGACGAGGTTGGGGTACGAATTTCTATCCCAAATGCATAGTTTCGAGTCAATTTTAGGACCGTAGTTTAATTGTTAGCATAATTAGGAACAATTCTTGATGGAATCGATCCGAAATGGGGGCGATCCGTCAACACAAGATCCGCCGGCATTCACACTTCCCCCCTTTCACAGTGTGGGTGAGGAGGAGCCGTCCGACGCTCTGAAGAAGAAGAAGGGGAAGGGGAAGAAGGTGTACAAGCCATGTAAGTAATTCCGTGAAAGCTCATCATTTTATCACATGTCATGCTTGTCTCTTTGTGCCATCAAACGGAGGGCAAACCCTTCACCATGGCACATTGTTGGCTTGAATTGACCGGGAAGCCGAAGTGGATCTCCCAATATGATGATCAAAAGAATCCGGCTAAGAAATGGAAGAACAATGATGCTCAACAATCGCGGGATAGGGCGAGGTGTGCTAATTTTTTTACAGCGCGCAAAATAGCGTTTTAGCGCGCGGGGGAGGGGTTGCTTTTCCAGACGTTGGATAATTTAGCGCGCTGCTGTAGCGCTCACCAGGCGCGGTAAAATGCAGCGCGCCCGACCAGCCGGCGC
Organism: Poa pratensis; assembly: GCA_947311845.1. Taxonomy (NCBI): domain Eukaryota; kingdom Viridiplantae; phylum Streptophyta; class Magnoliopsida; order Poales; family Poaceae; genus Poa; species Poa pratensis. The sequence goes on along the minus strand of CAMZMU010000033.1, from coordinate 65,569,244 downwards.
TTGGCAAATATGAAACCAATTTGACAATATGAAACAAGTGATGATTTCAAACATAAAAAATATGCCAATCATGAATTGAGCGACATAGCATAGTTTAAATTTATGGCATAGTTCAAAATCACCAAACCACAAGCAAGTTCATGACAAATAAGTTCACACAAACGAATGAAACATCAACAATCATGCGTCTCCTCCTCCTCATCATCATCATCTTCTTCTTCTTCTTCTTCATGCGCCTCATCTTCATTGGAAACTCGGACGGTGTTCGCACTATCTCCAAAGGCACCATCCGAAGGCATGGGAGGCACACCGGAAGCCATGCCTCCACCCATAGATGCTCCCATGTCACCCGGAGGTGCACTCATCCCTTCCATCCCTCCCATGCTTCCATATGCTCCCATGCCTCCCGTAGGTGCTCCCATGCCTCCCATGAGAGACCTAAAATTCATGCCTCCCATACCACCCATTCCCCCCAAGCCACCCATTCCTCCCGTAGGTGCTCCCATGCCTCCCACGAGAGACAACTCTTGCCGCCTATGGCGCCCATGGCTCCCATGCTTGTTCCCATGACTCACATTGTAGCTCCCATGCCTCCCAAGCCTCCCATGGTAGCTCCCAAGCCTCCCACTGTAGCACCAACACCTCCCATGCTTCCCATGCCCATCAATCTTTATTGGACCAAGAATTGATCACGGCAAAGGTTGATGTACTCCTTTTGCCTATCATCGAAGTTAGATGTGTCCATGAAGAAGAGGTACTTCTCATATTCCATCAATTTAGCTTGCTCCTCCATGGCCACTTTCTTCTCCTCCAATGCCACCTTCCTCTCCTCGGCCGCCACCCTCCTCTCCTCAGCCACCGACTCTTGGCTCCTTGCCACCCTCCTCTCCTCGGCCGCTTCCTTTCTTGCTTTCACAATTTCCTCCATAGCATTCTTGAGCTCATCTTCTCCTCCCTTCTACTTCTTTTCTTTTGCTTGTCTATCTCCCATGGTCTTTTTGGCTTGGAGTAGGCAACCGAGTTGGACGTAGGGCTCCTCTTGGCGCCGTCACTTGATGCCTCATCATCATCTAAGACCACCGCATCAATAGTTGCCTTGCCTTTCTTTGGCACCTCTAAGACATCACGGTTCTTCCATTTATCTTCATCCTTCAACACTTCGTAGCAATGGGGCAACACAAATGCTCTCCCTTGCTTAACCTTGCCTTTCTTGGTCTTCTTGGCTTCTCCTTGGAACAAGTTTTGTGCAATATTGAGCTACACAAAATAGAGAACACGTTAGTACCATTTGAAACACAACATAGAGAACAAGCATGAAGGTGGAACATAAAGAAATGCCACTTACCCTATCTATCATTAGTGCCACTTGGGTTCATCTTGTCAACCGCCAACATTGCCGCTCCCCACTTTTGACAATCGGTGTTTATCAACGACCATCGGGACCGAATAGATCTATCGGTGCGCTCTATTCCACTCTTGTTGCGTGCATCAAAGTACTCCTTCATCCTAAACCAATATGTATCTCTAGTTTGGTCCTTCGCAACGGTGGCATCCATGGACACATTCAACCATGTCTTGCATAGCAAGATGTCCTTCCTCCAAGGTGAAGTTGGACGCCCTTCCTTTCGGTGCATCGACCATACCCTCACCCTCCTCGTCCACTTCAAATTCATGATCATCTTGATGACCAATGGGAATTGTTGGAGCCAACACCCATAGTTGACTATGTGTCATCATTCAAATTACAAGGTATGATAAAGAAAACTAATCAAACTATCCATATGTAGACATTTATCTAACAAAAAAATTCATACCTTGTGGGCGTTTGCTCAAACTCCATGTGCGGGCCGCCGGCGCACCAAATTGCAAGGTCTCCGGCGCTTCGGGCGGTGGAGGGGGGCGGCGGAGGCGAACCGAAGGCGCTGCCGGATGCTTCTTCACACGCCTAGAAGCGACGTCAACCTGTCCCTTCTTTTTGGGCTGCCGTCGCCGCCAGCGGCCGCTTGAAGACGCCGCTCCGTGGCTTCGCGACGGGCGGCGCGCGACGCCACCCCGCGAGTTCGTCCGGGGCGCCATGAAGAGGCCGCGCGCGAGACCGGTGAGATGAGTTGGTGCGGCGCCGGCGATCAACCCCGCGCTAGGATTTGCAGTGGCGCGGCGGCCGAGGGGTCGCGGGTGTAGGGAGGGGTTGGGGGATGTCGGTGCTGCCGTCCATCACAGGAATTTCGCCGGCGGCGGCGCGGGGCGGGACGAGGGCCGGCGCGGCTGAAGAATTCAGGGCGGTAGTTCCTCTCTCGCGCGCAAATTTCGTTGTCCATCGCGCTGGAGCGGATGCACCAAATACCCAGCGCGCGATGCCGCAATGTCCAGCGCGCTGGCCCCAATTTGCCGTTGCATTTGGTCCCACGCGCTATATTAGCGGTTTTTTCCAGCGCACAGCTTATTAAGCGCACTTGTTGGAGATGTTCTTGCAACGCGGTTTTTCCATAACTAGGAGCGTACGCACCTACCATCATGACCGTTGATTTTGTATCCAACGAACCATATTATTCGTACTATTTTATTTGTTAAAAAAATAAAAATATGTTAATACATGGTTTTAATTTTTTTAGTCAATGCATGCACAGAAAATTCATGTTAGTACATGAATCTAAAATCAAGATTACACAAATCTATCAATTATTGATAATGCATTGACATTTAAACATTCGTTGATAAATTTGTTGCATGAATCTTGATGAAATCAACTGTCATGAATGGTACCCCCTCCGTTTGGAAAAGGATGTCTTCCATATATCCAAATTCGGATGTATGTGTACATTAAAACATGTCTACATATATCCGAATCTAGACAAATCCAAGACATCCTTTTCCGGACGGAGGGAGTAGGTGCGTACTGCTCCTAGTCGTCGTATTGCATTTTTGGATGTTCTTATCCGATATCTCCACATCCACATTCCTCCATTCGTTTTCAGAAAAATAGAAAGGAAGACATCGACCTTGTCCGGAACCGGAAGACGGTTGACTTGAAATCTGAAGCAATTACAAACCCCCCAACTTGTCTCCGCCCAGCCACTTCAATCGAATTTCCTCCGGCATCTCCGGCCGATTCCTCACAGCGGCAACGCGTTTACGCAATGAGCACCCGACCGCGGCGTTCTTCCTAGCGTCGGAATCAGCGGCCATGGAGGCCGTCGCCCGCGTCGCAGCTCCCAGGCGGTGGGACACGTCGGGAAGCGGGTCGCAGTACAGCTTCAGGACATCCGTGAGCAGCCTCATGGACATGGGCGATGAGATCGTTGAGGTGAGCCAGACTGGCGGCGAGGCGGTGGAGGCGAGCCGGGCTGCTGAGGACAAGGTGTTCGTGGCCGTTGCCGAGGAGTTCAAGCGCGGGAAGAGTGCCCTGCAGTGGGCGCTGCAGAACCTGGCCAAGGATGGCGCGCAGGTCGTCGTAGCTCACGTCCACCGCCCCGCGCAGATGATCCCCATGAGTAAGGCCCTCGTTGTCTGGGTTATTTCCACCATGAATTTCTTTCGAGAAAGGAAGGTATCCGGCGAAACCGGATGCCGATACCATTTTGATTCCTATTATTGAGTGCATTGTTTATTTGTCAAACAAGTGGATATGATTTTGTTTGCGTTTTGCTTGGGCCAACAGAAAGCTGAGCCAATGCTTGACTTTGACTTTGTACAGTCCAAACGATATGGTTCCTCCATTGTCATTTCAGATCTCTTAAAGAATGTTTTGGGGAGAATACCTTGATTCGTGCCTGATCAGTCTCCACCAGTGCAAAAAAAACTGCATTTGGTGATTGGTGTTAATCTAGCATCATTGCTGCAGTAGGAAAAAAACATCAAATCATAAAATGCGCTCGCTCTCCCCTCCCTTATCTCTACAGTAGAGAAGGGCGACAAGGGAGGCGATCTTCTGTCCCTCGTTCTCCGCCGCCGGAGCCGGTGGTTCCCCTCCCTCCGCTCGTCGCTCCGGCGCGGGAGGGTGGGGGAACCGCGGTGCTCTCGGTTCGGTGTGTGAATAGTAGGTTTAGGTCTTCCGTCGGCGGCGCTGTGGGGGTGGAGGCGGCGCCGGCTGGAATAAGGGTGCGCGCGTGTCGTCCCCTCTACGCCGGAGTTCCTTGGAGCTGTGGCGTGATGCGTCGCGCTTTTGTACTCTCAGATCCTCGGATCTTGGGAGTTGTTGTGTCCCCCGAGCGGACGGCGTGGCGGCGCCGGCGTTTGCTCCTGTTGGGGTCTTTCTCCCTCCCCTCTGGCGTCGTCGAGCTTCCATCTGTGGTGGCTCTTGGAGGAGGAGGTGGTCAGCCCGGGTTTGCCCCTTCGCTTTTCTCTCTGTCTGGCCGTGGCGGCAAAGGGAGAGTGAGGCGGAGGTGCTGGATCCGTTTTTGTTTGATGCGGTGGTGGTGGTGGCTCTCTGCGGTGTCTCTGCTCTGGCCTGCCGTGGCGGCGAGGGGAGCGGGCGTCCGGCGAGCGGTGGTGCTGGTTGGCGGAACTGGCTGCTACGGGATCGGCGGGAAGCTCGGTTGTTTGTGGTTGCAGGTGCTTGGCTGAACTCGTTCATCGATTTGGGTGTCCGTCGCGGAGCGGCGGCCGGATCTGCAGCCTTCTTCAAAGTTGGAGGTGCCTGCTTCCCTGGCGTGGTGGTACGACGATCGCCGGCGGTGGCTAGTTGTTTGGGGTCAGGGATGGATCCGCTGGTGTGCTTTCCTCTTTTCTGAGGTGTTCTGTGTAAGTTTCCTGGGTCTGGTTGTAATTTCCTTGGTCTTTCTGGACCTAGTTGTAATTTGCCTGAGCTCCTTAATATATGTGCGGATCCTGTTCAAAAAAAAAAAAAAAAAAAACATCAAATCATATTAGAAGTAACATGCATACTTTATTTATCTTAGAGAAGATACAAAGGGTGACATCAGGCATAAATATTCACAAAACATTTAAATGAAAAACTGCATCCAACCTTTATGCGGTCACAGGTCAGGCCTATTTTGCTTGAGAGTTCAGAGTAGACTCAACGATTCTCTTTATCACCTTATAAACCCCTTGTCTGTCTGTTATTCCAGTGGGAGCAAAAATGCATTATACCAAGATGAATCCTGAACTGGTCAAGGACCACAGAAAGAAGGAGCTAGAAAAGGCATTGGGAAGACTAGATGAATATGTTGTGCTATGCACAAGTCTCAAGGTTTTCTTCCCTACATCTGATGTCTCTCTCTTTAGTACTAAGAACTAAATAAGGTAACATATCATACATCTGGGCTTTGGTTCAGGCATAGAATCAACAAGTTTTTGGAATTTATTATGGGGCTATCCTGGAGTGTTGTTGCAAAACAAATCTAAGATTAACTTCAAACTCGCAGTATGTATCAAAAAGCATTTCTCTTGTCACTCTTATGACCCACTTAAATTTAATTTCAAGGTTAATACATACGTAGAGTAAATCCGTAAGTTCAGGCAGAACTTCTTTTGGATTTCTTTTCATGTTGATGCCTCAGCCGGCTAGATTTATGAGTACAACCTAAGCATGGGCTGTTCCTAATACTTGCCACTAAATAATCCAGGATGCACTCGCCAAATAGGAGAATTTAAAAAGTTCTCCATCCGAGCTTTTTTCTGATTTGAATGTATCTATACGCGTTTTGGTGTGTTCACTTATTTTATTTCGTATGTAGTCCAGAATGAAATATCTAAACATCTTTAATTTGGAACGGGGGAAGTATATATGTATCCTGATTGCATAATTAGCTTTTATCATTTTGCTATCATAGGTCAGCTGCGAGAAAATGATAATTGAGAGCGATGATGTTGCTAAAGGACTTCAGGAGCTTATTACCCTTCATGGCATCACCAAGCTTGTCATGGGAGCAGTATCAGACAAACATTACTCAAGTATGCATCAAACACCTGATAGTTCATTTAACATGCAATATTTTGATAGTTTGGATCTGCACAATATCATCATAACGAAGTGATACACACTATTAGCCCACAAATTACATAATTATGGCGCAAACTTTTTGTTTGTTCCTGATAAGTACCAATACATGTGTGAGAAAAAGGCACTGTAAGGTTTCAAACATAACATTGTCCTCCAACTGTAGGAAATTGAAAACACCAAAGTCCAAGACATCACTCAGGCTGATGGAGGCAGGAGCTCCATCATGTAAGATATGGTTTACATGTAAAGGACAACTGATATGTACCAGGTAAGCTTAAGCCGACAGACTAAAAAGATAGGCGGATTAGTTTTCCATTATATTAATCGCAGTACAGTGCACTGAATAACATATGAAAATTTGTTAACATTTACCTGTCAATTTGTCAATGTTGCAGGGAAGCAAACACAACCGTTCTTGTGATACCACCATCACCTGCAAGCACAGTTGCATCATCATTATCAGCAAGCAGCATTTCCAGCCATATGAGATCAGTCAGGACTCACCACTCAGAGAGTGAAGCACCAAGCTCAAATGGAAGTCCATGGCAGGATCTGAACTTATCGAGATCAGACATGACACAGCATCCCTCTCGGGGAGCTGGCGGTACACCATCTCAGCTATTTGAACCTTTGGAACTAAATACAAATGGCCGGCCGACAAGAACACCATTGAGTTCTATGGATTCATGGGATGAATATGGGAGGAGATCGCAAGGCTCCTGGTACAACTTGTCAAAGAATGATGATGCAATCAGTGTATCTGGATCAGCAATGCAGCCTCCAGTGCACGAGTCTGATGATGACCATTTTTCACCTCTTTATGAGATCGTACGTACCCCTTACTGTCTCACAAGATTAATAACCTACGAAATAACTTCACCTAGTTTTTCTTAACGAAATAACTTCACCTAATGAAATGCAACAGATAACTGATGTGTTTGTGCCATACAGGAGAGTTTAGGTGCTGATGTAGATATATACAGTAGACTTGAAGAGGCTCTCCGCGAATCTCAAGAATCGAAGAAAGAAGTGTTCGAAGAATCAACCAAGCGCCGAAAAGCAGAACTTGATCTGCTTTTAGCTCTTCAAAAGGTAACTTGTTCTGCTTCAAAGAACAAGCGCAATTCAGTTATTTTAAGGTGCATAATTCAGATTGTAAAGCGTCTGAACAAAAACCATCTAAAGACAAGCTACTCTTACAGGCCAAGGAGTTGGAGAAGTTGTATCATCACGAGATAAGACAGGGAAAACAATTGAGGAGACACTCGTCAGACATACGCGGGAGATAGAAGAAACGAAGATTCAGTGTGAGACAATATACGATGAACTGCATGACGCAGAAGAAGAGAAGGACATGTTGGAGCAGCGAATAACAGAGCTGGAGTCCGCTCTAGAAGATCTTAAGCAGAAGCTGGCAACAAGCAAGTACCTCCTAGAAGAACTCCAAGAAGATAAAGAGAAGCTGCAACAAGAGAGGGATGCTGCGGTGACTAATGCTGAAGAGTTGCGCCAGAAGAATGAGCTGAGAATTTCGATGCCGGCCGAAGCACCAAACACCGAGTTCTCTGCCTCTGAGCTTGAACAGGCAACACGAAACTTCGATGAAGCGCTCAAGATCGGCGAAGGTGGGTTCGGGTGTGTCTACAAAGGCTCACTTCGCAGCACGACCGTGGCTATAAAGTTGCTGCATCCAGAGAGCTTGCAGGGCCAGCCAGAATTCCACCAAGAGGTAATATATCTCTTCAGAAGATCATCGTTGACATCAGTTATAGAGGCCGGCTTGTTTAATCCTGCAGTGGCACCATTGCAGGTTTCTGTACTCAGTAGAGTACGGCATCCGAACCTCGTCACGCTGATCGGGTCGTGCCGGGAGGCGTTCGGCCTTGTGTACGAGTTCCTTCCGAACGGCAGCCTGGAGGACCGGCTCGCCTGCATGAACAGCACGCCGCCGTTAACATGGCAGGTGCGCACCAGGATCATCGGCGAGATGTGCTCGGCTCTGTCCTTCCTCCACTCAAACAAGCCGCACCCGGTGGTCCACGGCGACCTGAAGCCGGCCAACATCCTCCTCGATGCCAACCTCGTCAGCAAGCTGGGGGACTTCGGCATCTGCCGTCTCCTGATACAGTCCAATGCCTCCAGCACTACCACCAGGCTGTACCGGACCACCACACCGAGGGGGACCTTCGCTTACATGGACCCGGAGTTCATGTCCACCGGCGAGCTGATGCCGCGCTCGGACGTGTACTCCTTCGGCATCATCATCCTGCAGCTCCTGACGGGCAGGCCGCCCCAGAAGATCGCCGAGGTGGTAGAGGACGCGATGGAGAAGGGGATCTGCACTCGATCGTCGATCCCTCCGCCGGGAGCTGGCCGTTCGTGCAGGCGAACCAGCTCGCGCACCTCGGCCTGCGGTGCGCCGAGATGAGCAGGAGGCGCAGGCCGGATCTCGCCGCGGAGGTGTGGGTGGTGGTGGAGCCCCTGATGAAAGCCGCCTCGATGACGGTCCGGCGGCCGACGTTTGCAACAGCGTCGTCGGATGACGCGCCCACGCCGTCCTACTTCCTCTGCCCAATCTTTCAGGTAGACGATGACGTGACAATGCCTGCCATGATCAGACGGTTCAGATAAAATCTGACCAGATTATTGTCGTGTCAACAGGAGATGATGAGTGATCCACACATTGCGGCAGACGGGTTCACGTACGAAGCCGAAGCGATCAGAGGGTGGCTCGACAGCGGGCACGACACCTCGCCGATGACGAACGTGAAGCTCGCGCACCGCGAGCTCACCCCAAACAGGGGACTCCGCTCGGTGATTCTCGAGTGGCAGCAGCAACAGCGTTTGTACCATGAGGACTGGAGATGACCAATCCGTGAGTACACATGGAGTGCCGAATCTCAAGTGTAAATCGTGTACATAGATAGAACTATGGATTAATACTTGGGATCAAATTTGTTTGAAAACTATTGTGTCCCGTGTGTGGTTTCTACTGTGAAGCCGATTGACAGTTTGATATCCGTATCATTAAGGATGTGTAAGTGGGATCTCAATTATCCCACTTTCATTTGGGACTTTCAAGTCTTACACATCCCTATGGCTCATGCGCTCACGCGCGGAATCTGATACCCGCCCGCCTCTCCATGTAGTGATGTAAACAATGGACTGCGGCGGTGGTGGGTGGTACAACATAGCAAGTGTAAACGTCGGAGGACGGTAGGATGCAAGGGTGTCCGTCATTGTGAAAGGCAAGCGGTGTGCTGCCCGCCAATAAGTAGATCTAAGGGTGTCAGGGCCCACTTGTCAAATGACAGAAAGAGTGTCATTTGGGTCAACGATGTGTCATTTGCCCTGACGACCCACATGCCAGTGACACAATGGTGTTCATTTTGTCAAATCCAATTAAATGTGTATCATTTTGTCACACCATCCATTTATGTATCTTTCCGTCATAATGCTTCTCTGTATTGTTTACATATTCGTAGAAAATTTATTTCGCACTGACCCACCATTGACGTCGTCAAGAACGGAACCAACAAAGAAGCAAAACCTGCATTTAGTGGCTGCTAATGGGTCAGGGCAAGGATAGTATGTGTAGATTTAACAGTTTTGGCCCGAACATGTTTCATTTCGGCTTCATTTTTTGGACTGGACATGTGCTTTAGACCTCCTAGCATAGGTTTTCTAGGCCCTCCTCTGGACATCACCCCCATTGAACATTATTGATTTTCGTTGTGCCATAAATCACTGGAGCTATACACAAGTGAAGGGGGCAGCGTAACTAGGTTTATAGGGGGAAAGTAATTAGCCCCTATCTTGTTCGTCTTAAACATGCCATGCACACAAAACGGTTCTCGTCTAGCTTCGCCAGTCATTGCCAGGCCCAGGCCAGCAGGTGTGCAAACTGTCCAGCCTCACAGGGCCTCAAAAAAAAAAATTTGGGGGGGGGGGGGGGGGGGGGGGGGCACATGTTTATATAGGTCTACTATAGATTTATCCGATTTGAATAGAAAATAGGAAAGACATCAGAATAGGGCGAAAGCCGACCTTACCTGTGCCGTTGTTGCCTACCCACGACATGGCACAGAACGTATCCATCATCCCATCGGTCCAATCGATCAGTCGCTCGATTATGACTGAAAACACAAACCCAGAGTCGTCAGTTCAGATGTCTTTAGTCTTCCTGACTCCCGTGACACGAGGATTTAGTGGTTAAGTAGCCAACGCCATGAGAGAGACGAGAGGCGATAGACCGATAGTTGGTGTCTTTCTCATCTTCTGGCTCGCCGATCGGCAACATTGCAGCCGATACTTTTGATTCTCCAATCCTGATCGACAACGCCGAGACTAGGCAGGAATGGTCGCTACTCATACACCATTTCAACCGATTGATTTTGAGGATGCCGCATATTTTTTAGTTTTTTTTATTTCATCTTTTGTATCTAGTGTTTCAAGAAATAAGATTTGCTTTATCACGGGGAAGCACAAATTCCGGTGCCCAAAAGTGCAAGAGAAAAAGAAAAGGAAGACATTCTAATTAAATCTCAAAGGGGGCTATGGACATGTTTATTATAAAAGAAACACAATTGTCCACTGATGATCAGTTAGTTGATCCTTCTACCCTTGCACTTGATATTATTACTCACAATGATCGACGTCATACTGAGACAGAAAATAATGTTGAGGTAGAGGAAGATCATATGGAAATTAACTTAAGTACTTCTCCTGTTACGGATGTTGACGATTCTTTTCAGGTGCATATATTTGATCCAATATACTGGAATTCTCTTGATAGTAAACATATTGACATCTTAACACAAAAGGGTCCAAGAAGAGACCTATCAATTAAGAAAGCTCCTAAGGATAGATATTCTAGAAGGTTTTCTGCACTTCTCTATACTAGATTTCTATCAAACGGGGAGCATTGTGATAGAGATTGGCTTGTCTATTTTAAGGAACGAAATATAGTCTTATGCTTTGGTTATAGTTTTTTTTTTACAAAAGGGTATTGTAAAGTTTAGTTTGTAATGATTGGTCACATCTTAGCACTGGACTAAAATTTCATGAGAGGATCATGTTTAGAATATGACCAATCGGTATGAGTTGCGGTGGTGCCTATCGAGATAAGTAGGCCGGCAACAACGTCAACTCCCCGACTACTTGTCGGTCAAGCAGGGACGTGCAAATCACCAAGTATGAGAAGGATGAATCTTTGTCTCTAGGGGGGGGGGGGGGGGTATGCCAGCAGGATTTACCGGTCAATGATGACGACGGGCTCGCCAAATCTCGACCTCTACTCCAAGGTATCTAACCAGGTAAAAATATAGTTTGTATGTACGCGTCCCACCGAACCAAACTTCTACTCTAAGATTCCACACACGACGCTTATTGCTCATAGCCAACCCACAAGTTTGTTGGACCTAATGTTGTTATCAGAACCAAGGTTAAGACCCTCCTCACTGTAGGCGGGTTTGCTACTGGTCCTTGTTATACGTGTACGTGTAGGACACGTCTACCCAGTCAAAATCAAGGAGGATTAGTTTATATTGTTTCCTAAATTGTAATCTTTTTACTTGGCAACTAAGCCACCTCCTTGTACTATATAATCCCATCAAGGGATCCAATCAACCTAACTGCAACAATTGCAATTGCCTTCATGGTATCAGATTAGGTTTCGATCCTCTCTCCCTATGGCGCCTCCACGACCTAGCGGCGTCGAAATCGCGGCTCAGGCTGCCGCCAAGGCAGCCCTATGGGCATTAGCGGCCGCGCTCCCAAGCATCTGCGGCGCCGTTCCGGTCACCCTCGAGCTCTCCACCTCCAACTTCCTCCAATGGTGAGGCATGTTCTCCAGCGCCGTCGAGAAGTATACCCTTGAAGACCATCTAGACGAGAAGGAGTACCCCACCGATCCCACGCCACTGTGGAGATGGAACGACGCCATCGTCCGATCGTGGCTCAACAGCACCGCCGTGCCCGAACTTCTCGCCATGATCGTCGACACCACCACCCAACTTCCTGCTCACTCCTTATGGACACGTCTCTCCAACCTCTACCACGACAACGCCGATATCTGATCCTCCTACCTTGAGCAAGAGTTCCACGGTCTCCAACAGGGGTCCATGACCGTGGCAGATTACTGTCGCAAGCAGAAGATTCTCGCCAACAAGCTCAACACGATGGGCACAACCATCACCGACGAGCGTCTCGTGCAGAACACACTTCGCGGCCTCTGAGTCGTCTTCCTCTACTACGACTGCCTTCATCGCGCGAGGCACCTCCTCGCCTCCAACACTGCGTGGTCCTGCAGAAACTGGACCGCCTCCGCGAACCCCTACCCTTGCCGCAACTTCTAGCGGCGAGGCCGTTGCAACTATGGCGCACACTACCGGTTCCTCCACTCCGGGCCTCCCCATTAGCGAGGCGAAAACTCCAACATGCCCGGGAACATGTCCAAAAATGTACCCTGGAACTCTCCCCGGAAGGGCTCTCAGGCGTCTTGGCCTTCCTTGCAAAACCCTTGGGTGTGGTCTATCCAGATGTGGCCAAGTCCGCCACCGCGACCGCCACCTCTTGGTCCACCATAGGCTCATCATGCCATGATGTCGCCACCCGTGCCATGGCTGCCAGGAGCGCCACCCGTACCCTGGATGCCAAGACCGCGTACGTCTGCTCCGATGACTGCACATGACATATGATGCGCTGCCACCGTCTTTCGACCAAGGACACCTCATGCAGTCTTTCAACACCATGTTGCTCACACCACCATCTCGAAGTGAGTGGATTATCGACTCAGGCACCTCCGCTCACACGACCGACAATCAGGGTAATCTCTCGCATATCCTCTCCTATAACTCCCCCTACCCACATGTCATCGTTGGCAATGGCCATGCCATTCCCATCACCCGCACTGGCCACACCACCCTCTCTACTCCTAACCACTCATTTTCTCTTAATGATGTCCTAGTAACACCTAACCTTGTCAAAAATCTTATTTCCTTATGTAAGTTAACCACTAATAATCTTGTTTCTGTCGAGTTATCATTTTGGTATCTTTGTGAAGGACCTCAGCACCAAGAACGAGATCGTCAGGTGTAATAGTTCCGGCGACCTCTACCTCTTCTAGTGGTCGTCTTCCACTGCACATGCCCTCTCCACCACCATGTCATCATCAACATGGTGGCATTGTCGCCTAGGACATCTCAGTAGTCAAGCTTTGTCACACCTAGCAAGTGCTTTTTATTTTCCTTGGAATAAATACTACCGATGATCACTTATATATGTCATGCTTGTCAATTAGGAAAATATGTTCGTCCACCTTTTGGTACATCCTCTACTCAAACAATTCGACCTTTTCAGCTCATCCATTGTGACTTATGGACTTCGCCTCTTCCTAGCGTGCCTAGTTACAAATAGTACTTAGTTATGTTAGATGATTTCACCCATTACCTTTGGACTTTTCCTTTGCGCGCAAAATCTGACACTTTTTCTACACTCGAACACTTCTTTGCCTACGTATCTACATAGTCTAATCTATCCAATGTGACGATGGTCGTGAATTAGACAATAACACTGGCTCACCTCTTTCTCCTATCACTCTGCGCCGCCCTTCGCATGTCTTGCCCATACACCTCTTCCCAAAACGGCAAAGCCAAATGTGTCATTCGATCGACTAACAACATGGTTTGTCCCTTCTTTTCCAAGCTAGCATACCACCAACCTACTGGGTTGAAGCTCTTCACAAATGCCACTTTCCTCTTCAACCTTCACACTACCAAAACCCTCCAAACCGTACACCATTCGAAGCTCTTCGAGGCCTCCCTCATCCTCTTGAGCACTTACGGGTTTTCGGTGTTCTCTGCTATCCTAACCTATCCGCTAGAGCACCACACAAATTAGCTCCTCGCACGACCGTGTGTGTTTTTCTCGGGTACCCCAAGAACCATCGCGGCTATTGGTGTCTTGACCTTGCAACACATAAAATAATAATCTCTCACCATGTTGTTTTCGATGAAAACACCTTCCCTTTATCTAAACAATCCACTACACCTCCTACAACTACCGATCTTTCCTTCTCGATGATCATCCTGTAATCCTTCCATCCCACATTACCCACTTGAACTGATGCCGTAAACACCTCTTCCACCCGAACCCCATACTCATCCTCCCACACCTCAACCTACTCCTCCAAATTCGCCAGTGATTTTAGCTCTTGTCGTCCCTCCACTTGCCGACAACACTCACTCCATGTTTACTCATGGAAAACGTGGCATGTCCAAACCTATTGACCGTCTTAATCTTTTGGCTGATGTTCTTAGTCCGCTGCCCAAGATCTACCAGGGCGCTCTCAAGGACCCTCATTGGCACTCCGCTATGATGGACGAATTCAATGCCCTGCAGACTAATCGGACATGGGATCTTATTCCTCGTCCGCTGGCGCCAATGTCGTCACTGGAAAGTGGATATTTCGGCACATGCTCAAGTCGGATGGGTCCTTGGATCGATACAAAGCCCGTTGGGTCCTCCGTGGTTTCACCCAACGCGTAGGCGTCGACTATGGAGAGACATTCAGCCTGGGTGTCAAACCAGCCACCGTTCGCATGGTCCTCTCTCTTGCCGTCATGCAAGATTGGCCGGTTCATCAGCTCGACATCAACAATGCTTTTCTACAAGGTACTCTTGCTGAGACGGTCTACTGTGCACAGCCGTCGGGGTTCATCGATGTCTCCAAGATCGACCATGTTTGCCGGCTTAATAAGTCTCTCAATGGGCTTAAACAAGCACCGCGTGCCTGGTTCAGCCGCTTCGCCGACCACCTGCTGTGCGTCGGCTTCGTCAGCTCACGCGCGGATCCCTTGCTTTTCGTCTGCAACAGCAACAATGAGATTGTCTACCTGCTGACGTACGTCGATGATATAGTTCTCACAGCTTCATCCGCGCAGCTTCTTCGGAGAACCATCATGGCTCTCGAGCGTGAGTTCTCCCTCAAGGACCTTGGTACATTGGACTATTTCATCGGAGTCGCAGTTACTCGGTCCTCGGATGGCATGTTCCTCTCCCAGTGGCAGTACATCATCGAAATACTTGATCGTGCATGAATGAGCGAGTGCAACCCATGCTCCACTTCCGTACACACGCAGTCCAAGCTCACAGCTGCTGGCGCCACCGTCGCTGATCCGTCCGCCTACCGTAGCCTGGTGGGTGCTCTCCAGTACTTGTCCTTCACAAGACCAGACATCGCCTATGTCATGCAACATGTCTGTTTGTACATGCACGACCCCCGGGAACCGCATCTCAATGCGGTCAAGCGGATTCTCTGGTACCTTCGTGGTACCGTCGATCATCGCCTTCAGATATATCGCTCGTCGCGGCATCACTCACTGCGTACACGGATGCCGACTGGGCTGGCTGCCCCGATACTCGCGAGTGCACCTACGGTTATGGATTTTTCCTTGGTGACAATCTAGTTTCTTGGTCATCCAAATGCCATCACACTGTCTCCCGCTCGAGTGCGGAGGCTGAATATCGGGGTGTCGCCAATGTTATTGCCGAGGCATGCTGGTTATGCCAGCTCCTGTCCGAGCTCCATCGACTTCTCAAGTGCTACAGTGGTTTACTACGACAACATCTTCGCCGTCTACCTTTCGACAAATCTGATTCAACATCAACGTACCAAGCATGTGGAGATTGATCTACACTTTGTTCGTGAGCGTGTTGCTTTGGAGATGTCCTTTATTTCCATGTTCTGACATCTTCCCAGTATGTTGATATCTTCACCAAGGGTTGCCGTCGACTGTGTTCACCGAGTTCCATTATAGCCTGAACGTCCGCGCTGCTCCCGCTCTGACTGCAGGGGGTGGTTAGACGTGTACGTGTAGGACACGTCTACCCAGCCAAAATCAAATAGATTAGTTTAGATTGTTTTCTAAATTGTAATCTCTGTACTTGGCAATCAAAACCACCTTCTTATACTATATAATCCTATCAAGAGATTTAATCAATCTAACTGCAACAATTGCAATTGACTTCGGTCCTGACACCCATACCATCCTAGCAATGCTCTTTTCTCAAAACAGGCATTCAAAATCAAGCCATTCATCCCTGCAGGCGCTCGAGCAGGTCAAAAACTGTATAGGACGACGGCGACTGGGCGACCACGGATGCAGCGGCTTCCACGGAGGCAGGGAGAAGCAAACCAGCAGCCTGCGGGGGAGACTCGTCTCGAGGATCCTCTCTCTCCCGAGACAGAAGACGGCACAATGGCCCAAACTCCAACCCCAAACCCAGCCGGCACACCCTGATGGCCAACCGCACCTCCCCGCCCTCCATCTTTGCATGTGGTCATGGGGATTGCGGGGCTTCTCTTCCATGCGGGCTGGTAGATGGAGCATTCCTAAAAGGACAGAACCGAGCGGCGGCGGCGGTGGTGGCTGAGGAGCAGAGGGAAGGGAGGCAGTAGAAGAACGCCGTTTGATGGATCCAGGCGTAGCGCGAAAACCGAGCGTCGGCGGCGGCGTACGTGAGAGGATCGCCAATTAGCCATCACCCATCAGAGAGGAGAGGAGTCGACCACAAGGAGGCGATCGGGTCGGTTTGCAGAGTAGGCTTTAGTGGGGTTTCGTGGGCCAATCAACCACAGCAGGCCAAATTGATCTCCAGAGTAGCGTCCCCTAGGGACAACATCCAACGGACAGAAAACACCAGGCAGGGAGATCGGACGGTTAAAAACGCTAATGGCGTGAGAGAGCTCCCTCTTGTCTTAGTTTTAATCTCTACTATATAATATGTCTTCAGGTGATGGCACGTTTTTTAAATTTCCCAATTTACCCCTGCATTGTTAGGCCAAATAAGAAAATATTACACCTTTGTCACCGCGCAAGTGAACTTACCGGTTCGTCCGAAATCAGGCAGCTGTACCGATCGGTACTCAGTTTTGCCGCGTCGCTTCCTCCTGCGGATGCAAATCAACCCGAAGCTACGTCCAGGACGCCTCGCCCGCAGCCACTGCCCGCATCCTCACGATTCCTCTGAACGATGACACCATAGACCAACGCCGACGCGCTGCTAGGGCAGCAGCTCGACGCTCGCGCGCCGCCAGGGCAGGAGGCAGCAGCTTCACGACGCCAGGACGCCACTGCCCGGATCCTCACGATTCATCTGGACGACGACACCCTGGACCAACGCTGCCACGCGCTAGGGCAGCAGCTTGAAGCCTGTGCCCCGCTGGGGCATGAGGCAGCACAGCTCGACGCCGCCAGGACAGGAGGGAACAGTCTAGGGTCGGCCTCCACGAGAAACCGTGCGTCGGAGCTAAGAGGATCCAACGTGAGCTTCTGTACAACAATTAACGCTGCTTCTGTACAAGAACCCAATACTTCAACATCTCAAGTGAGCTTCTGTACAGCAACTCAATACACATCGATCTGAGGTAAGTTTCTACAGACTGAATATTCCATGAGAACACAATACAGTACTTCTGTTCCCCTGTTACCCATAACTGGACAGATCTCGCTTCACGCGCCAAAACCTGCGAAAAAGATTGGGAAATAAGTAAGAGTCTTTAAAGTTAATTTATAGGCTCATAGTTCGTACAGGACAACGTACACATATTCATTTTTCTGTCCTAAAAAGATAATTAACATACCAACGGACAAGGGGCTTGGTTAAAGAGGGCACAAGCACAACACGGAAAGGGGTCGGTGTTTCACTGAAAACATTTAATTTTCTTTCATATTAGTTCGTACCCTATAGGTTTTACTTTCTCATATAATACTTCTCTGTCACAAGGCTTGCGTCGCTCGACGTGTTGGCTTCGGCGCAGGCGACGACGATGATGGATATCCGGGGTCGTACTGTTTCGGTCTGATTCTTTAAACGGCAATGGTTATGGCACTCGCAAAATACTTTGGAGATTCGTAAAGTTGTTGATCAGCGATGTATGCGCGTCAAACTCGGGTGAAAAGGTGATATGTTATTTTTGCTTTGGTGGCTGCTACAGTGGTGCCGATGGAGAGAGACATGCGTTGCCTTTTTGCATATGTGTTATTATCTTTTTAGTGATCGATGTTTACATGCCTTGTAAATTGATCTATATTTCATACATGAGACATGTATTATCAGAAAAGAATCTTACTTAATAAGACATATCACTTGGGTCCATTATTTCTATGCATACTGTTGCAACACTATTAGATAGATTTTATCCAAGTATGTGTACTTCACGTGTAATATTATATATAGTAAAGAAAATTGACTGACCGTGGCAACGCACGGGCATGCAGCTAGTATCCCTAATATAGTCATAAAGGGTAACTTCTTGCATGCATCACGAACGCGTGATCAACAATATCTTAATTCTTGGATGTGTCCGTATATATTTTTTTATTTTTCAGTGCCAGCGCATGTACATTTAATAGTATTCAATAACATCACATTCGTATGTATATGATTGAATAAAAATATGAAAACAGAAATAGCAAGAGTATTGTTCGATATCTGGATCCAATTCCTAATAATTAAGCACCACAAGTGAAGCCCCATAATTAAGTGAATGTGAGAGCCTTCTCATAGAGAAAGCACACGAGACCCACTAAACAACGCGGCCCTCTGCAAGTGCTGTTGCTGGACGTGCCGGGGCAACACACCCGAAGCCAGCTTGCTGCTTGCTGATTCCACCCCAAGGGGTTTAACTCGGACCTCCATTGACCGCCAAAAAGAACTTCGACGCGTGGTTGTTTTCTTGCTCTTTCCTTGTTTGCTTGTGGGATCACGGCAAGACGGCTTCTAGTTGCTAAATGGTGAATCAATCAATTCATCAAATAAGAAGTCTTACGACACCGTGTAATGAACAAGCCCTGTGCGTTGGTTACTTCTACTGCAAGTCTTCAGCACTGCAACAGGGGATTATGTCTCTCGTCGTCGGAGGCAGCAAGCAATGGATCCCAACGGCGGCGAGCACGAGATGCTGCGCAGCGTCCGGTACATTCCCAGCTCATCGGTGGGCGACAAGTTCTATGAGGAGAGCTCCACCACAGCCGATGAGGACAAGGTGTTCGTCGCCGTAAGCGAGGACATCAGCGACGCGATGAGCACATTGCTGTGGACGATGGAGAACCTGGCAAAGGATGGATCCAGGGTCGTCATAGCTCGTGTCCATAGCCCCACACGAGCGATCCACAAACGTAAGTCACTACTTCCCCGCCTCATCTTCTCTTGGTTGCATCAGATGGTCAATTTCGAGTCATCATGCCACATTTCAGTGGGAGTAGAAGCTCGTCGTAGCAAGTATAGAAACTTTATGAGGGAAAGAGCAGACAAGAACATGGATGAATATGCCCTGACAGGGAGACGCCAAAGGAAAGATCTAGAGGTGCGATTTCCTTCACCAGTCAATGATTTTTCTGCCTCCCACGTGAATGAACTGGTATCGAGCGATTTTAGACTGTATCTCTTGAACTCAGCTCAAAGACTATGTATTTCCGTTTTGAAAGTAATGGAAATGGAGTAAGACTGTAAGAGTCCGGTTGGAAAAAAAATTCTTGAACTCAGCTCAAGACTAACACTGAACATTCTGCTTTCCAGATTGACTGTGATGAAGTGACGATTGAGATGGAAGATATTGCAGAAGGACTCGCGAAACTTATTGCTCTTTACGGTATCACCAAGCTTGTCATGGGAGCAGCCGCCGACCAACACTACTCAAAGTACCAGCTCACACCTGCGGACCTTCCCAACCCAGTTCTTTATATATTTTTGCCAAAAAGGATCTGCTGCTTTTTATGCCTATTTCTATTTTTTTACGGTGGACTAACTTTATTTTAGGTACATGTGTTTCTTTTTTAACTCAGTATTTCAACCTAGATACCAAGTTTCAAAACAAAGTCTCGCGTCGACACGATATAACACAACTTTATTAATTTATTTGGCATGCGGCTTACTAACAGAGCACCAAAGCGACTTAGGGTAATTAAGTAACTAAGTGGCCTGCAAGTAATGGAAAAGGATATATGTTATGATGGTACCTCAGGAACATAATGGATAACTCAGCATGTCTGATATTTCAGTAATTTTTGGTTCAGATGGTTAAATACTGTATTTCTGGGTTTTAAACATGTAAATGAAATATTTACTAATAATCCAACTCAGCGTTATCTGAATATTGTATATGTTACACTATTCAGATTATCAAAGATTAATCAGGACATCACCACATAGTGCTTATGGAGTTGCGGTTTGAAGATTTGTCGGGACAAACAATCAGGAAGCAGAACATAAGGACTGCATTTTCGAAATTTTAGATTCTTTCCTAAGAAGCAGCGAACGAAGCATGCAGGCTTAGAAAAAATGGTTTCTTAGATTAATCCAAGCTTAATCTACATAAGTTATCAGAATACACAACCTAACAATATTCTCAAACTACAGGGAAATGAAAACACCAAAGTCCAAGACGGCACTCAAGCTGATGGAGACAGTAGCTCCATCATGCAAGATATGGTTCACCTGTAATGGGCATCTAATATGTACCAGGTAAAGTAAAGCAAGGTTCAATCTCGAAAAAAAAGCAAGGTTCATATAGTAACAGCAGTAAACTCACAAAATTCTGGAAAATGTCTGAATATCTGTTAACCATACTTGTGCACTTACAGCGAAATGAATGGAAATCTCTCTGCAATATCTCTGTCACCTGTACAAAGTACCACAACACCATCTTCAGTGTGCACCATTTTGAGCCTAATTACATCAACGGTACTGAAGAATGAAGCAAGTTCGAAAGGATATAATTCAGGCACATTGTTTGAATCAGCAAAGAGTGACTCGGGTCATGTTTTCGGTCCTGAATGTCATCAGGTAAGATAATTAAATTACTTAATTTGTAATTATTTAAAGAGGAAATTGTACATGAATAATCATATGTCGAACAACAGGAGGTGTACACTGAAGCTGAGCTACGGAAGGATGGAACGGATGAGGAATCTAACAAACGCCGCAAAGCCGAATTGGATCTACTTTCAGATCTTCAAAAAGTAAGCTTTGTTTCATGTATCCACGCTGCATATACATTAGCAACTGAAGTAGCATGCCCTTTTTTAAAGATACAAATTTAAGCTATTATTGCAGGCAAAAGAGAAGGAGAATTTGTACCAAAATGAAAAAGAGCAGCGGGTGGACATGGATGATAAGATTACGAGACAGAGGATGGAGAATGAAGAAACAAAGAGGCAGCGTGATGAACTATATTATGAGCTAAAAGATTTAAAGGAAAAGAATCTCATGCAAAAACTAAAAGTAAGTATAAAAGTGTGTACCTTCGCTGTCTGATATGAAATCGTACAGAAAATCTGACAAAATAATTTAAAAGTATGTGTCTGAAGAAACTAACAGAAGAAGAAGCGCTCAAAGAGATCTGCTCTCAGCTATTCAATGGGTAAGATATTGCTTCATTGCTCCCAGTTACAAATTGCATCTTCATATCTGGTTCTGCTTCAAAGAACAACCGTAATTCAGTTATTTTAAGGCCCATATTTCAAATTGTAAAGCGTATGAATTAAAACCAAAGACAAGTTACTCTTACAGGGCAAGGAGTTGGACAAGTTGTATCATCACGAGATAAGACAGCGGAAGACACTTGAGGAAACACTCGTCAGACAGACGCGGGAGATCGAAGAAACGAAAATTGCAGAAAAAGAGAAGGTCATGTTGGAGCAGCGCATAACAGAGATGGAGTCTGCTCTAGAAGAACACAAGCAGAAGCTGGCAACAAGTAAATACCTCCTAGAAGAATTGGAGAAGTTGTATGATCACGAGATAAGACAGCGGAAAACAATTGAGGAGACACTCGTCAGACAGACACGGGAGATGGAAGAAACGAAGATTCAGTGTGAGACAATAAACGATGAACTACACGATGCAGAACAAGAGAAGGTCATGTTGGAGCAACGCATAACAGGGATGGAGTTTGCTCTAGAAGATCACAAGCAGAAGCTGGCATCAAGCAAGGACCTTCTAGAAGAACTCCAAGAAGATAAAGAGAAGCTACAACAAGAGCGGGATGCTGCGGTGATTGCGACTGAAGAGTTGCGCCAGAAGAACGAGCAGAAAATTTCGATGTCGGCTGAAGTACTAAACACCGAGTTCTCTGTCTTTGAGCTTGAACAAGCAACTCGACATTTCGATAAAGCTCTCAAGATCGGCGAAGGTGGGTTCGGATGTGTCTACAAAGGCTCACTTCGCAGCACAACCGTGGCTATAAAGTTGCTGCATCCAGAGAGCTTGCAGGGCCAGTTGGAATTCCACCAAGAGGTAATTCTTCAGAAGATCATCATTGACATCAGTTGTAGAGCCGATCATGTTAGATATAATCTTGCCTAATCACGTGAGTCTAGCAAGTCCGGTTTAGAGTTTGTGTAGTTGGTAATTTCCTAGACTAGATTGGTTTGCACGTTGAGTTCTGATCCTTGATGGATCAGTATACGTGTGGTCTCAACTAGAATAGGAAAGTCTGAGTACTAGTCCGGTTCGTACGTGAGTTCATGTACGAGTAGGTTTAGTTATATTTGAGTCGGTCGATGGTGCATATATATGCACAGGTCCTGTACCGCAAGATTGAACCGAGAGACATTGAGAAATAAAGAGAAAAAGAACAAGGCACGATATGTGCCTTTGGCTATAGATTTGTCTTTGTGTGTGTTCGTCTAGACTGATGTGATTCGATCCTGTGGGCGAAACCCAACAATTGGTATCAGAGCGAGGTCAAAGATTTGAGGCCGCGCTTGCCCCAGGGAGGCGACCCGTACTAGCGCCTCGGGGCGGGCGATCGTCGTTCGGTGGAGCGACACGGAGAAGACGGCAGAGGGCTGTCATGGGCAAGCTGGTGGAGATCGATGATCGTTGATGGATCGGTGGTGCCAAGGTGCAGGTGCCAGGAGTCTCATCAAGTTCATCTTCGGGGGAGTTAGAAGAGTCCAAGAGTCATGAGCGTGCGAGTTGGCACGTTGAGTCGGCGTCGTCTATGTGAGTTGTCGTTGTTTCCAAGTGCTCGTCTCTGTGAGGATCCGTTGCAGTTGAAGCGCGTCACGGTCGAGGGCTGTCCGGTGCCGGAGTGTCACCGAGGGCGAGGGACGTGCGCGAAGACAGGGGTGTCTCGACAAGAGGATGAAGCTCAAGCGTATAGTGGGACAAGGACCAGTGAAGGTGAGCCTCTTCAATGAGGACATGTCTCTACATGAGACGGCGTGATCGTCCGTCGGCATGTATGCGTGTGGTGTGGCCGAAGGTGTCCACATGATAACGACGCGACTGGGAGTCTGGATCATACGTTGAGTTGAGTCGAAGGTCGTGGATCTGCAAGGAGTCAAGATCAGGGGAGTACAAGGAAACGACAAGTCAAGATTAGGGGGAGATTGTTAGATATAATCTTGCCTAATCACGTGAGTCTAGCAAGTCCGGTTTAGAGTTTGTGTAGTTGGTAATTTCCTAGACTAGATTGGTTTGCACGTTGAGTTCTGATCCTTGATGGATCAGTATACGTGTGGTCTCAACTAGAATAGGAAAGTCTGAGTACTAGTCCGGTTCGTACGTGAGTTCATGTACGAGTAGGTTTAGTTATATTTGAGTCGGTCGATGGTGCATATATATGCACAGGTCCTGTACCGTAAGATTGAACCGAGAGACATTGAGAAATAAAGAGAAAAAGAACAAGGCACGATATGCTGATGTGATTCGATCTGAGAACTTGCCTGTGGCAAGATGGTTAGGAGGGTGGTTGTACCCCCAGCCCACCAGAGTTCAAACCCCAGGTTTGACGCTGGTGTTTCTCATTTAGGCGGAATATTCTTTCAGTGGGAGGCGACGTTCCCGTCGACAGCGAGGCGCCCGTGGTGACTTCGTCAATCTCAAGATCTGATCCGCCGGCTCAGTCTCTCGAAGGTGCCCATAGGGGTAGGGTGTGCGTGTGTGCGTTCATAGGGGTGAGTGTATGCGCGTGTATATGAGCGCTTGCGTTGTACTGTGTTTCTCAAAAAAAAAAAAAAAAAAAAAAGATGTGATTCGATCCTGTGGGCGAAACCCAACAGATCATGTCTAATCCTGCAGTGACACCATTGCAGGTTGCTGTCCTCAGCAGAGTACGGCATCCGAACATCGTCACTCTGATCGGGTCGTGCCGGGAGGCGTTCGGCCTGGTGTACGAGTTCCTCCCGAACGGCAGCCTCGAGGAGCGGCTTGCCTGCACGAACAACACGCCGCCGCTAACATGGCAGGTCCGCACCAGGATCATCGCCGAGATGTGCTCGGCCCTGACCTTCCTCCACTCGAACAAGCCGAACCCGGTGGTCCACGGCGACCTGAAGCCGGACAACATCTTCCTCGACGCCAACCTCGTTAGCAAGCTGGGGGACTTCGGCCTCTGCCGCCTGCTGACACAGTCAAATATCTCCAGCAGCACCACCAGGTTGTACCGGACGACCGCACCGAGGGGGACCTTCGCGTACATGGACCCGGAGTTCATGTCCACCGGCGAGCAGACGACACGCTCGGACGTCTACTCCTTCGGCATCATCATCCTGCAGCTCCTGACGGGCAGGCCGCCCCAGAAGATCGTCAAGCTGGTGGAACGCGCGATGGACAAGAAGGATCTACACTCGATTATCGATCCCTCCGCCGGGAGCTGGCCGTTCGTGCAGGCGAACCAGCTGGCGCACCTCGGCCTGCATTGCGCCGAGAGGAGCAGGAGGCGGCGGCCGGATCTCGCCGCGGAGGTGTGGGTGGTGGTGGAGCCCCTGATGAAAGCCGCCTCGATGACGGTCCGGCGGCCGACGTTCGCAGCAGGGTCGTCGGATGACGCGTCCACGCCGTCCGACTTCCTCTGCCCGATCTTGCAGGTAAGATCATGATGTAACAATGCATGATTTTTGGTGATTCGTACTACAAGATTAGAAGGTTCAGATAAGTCTTACTAAATTGTTCTTCTGCGATGGATGGTGAACAGGACGTGATGAGTGATCCGCACATTGCAGCAGACGGGTTCACCTACGAAGCAGAGGCAATCAGAGGGTGGCTGGACAGCGGGCACGACACGTCGCCGATGACGAACCTGAAGCTGTTGAACAGCGTGCTCACCCCAAACAGGGGGCTCCGCTCGGTGATTCTCGAGTGGCAGCAGCAGCGCCGGTGCCATGAGGACTGAAAATGGCCCATCCCTGACCCTGAGTGGAGAAGCATTAATCTTGATATCTTTTATCACATGTTTAGTTTTGAGTTTTGCAAGTAGTAGGCGCTCATGTAGCTGTTGTAGTCGGGCAAGGTGTACGTGTGATGCGTTCGTGAGATGCGGCGTGCATGGCGAGATGCTGATGGAGTGATGGTGGTGTGAAGCTGCCATGCAAACGGCCAATAGATTGTAGGAGAACTAGCCAAATGTTGTTAGTTGCATGTGAGTTGTTAGCTAGCTTTGTGCATGCATGTAGTTGGCCTAGTCGTATGGATCATGGAGATAGTTAAGACGGTTAGTGCATGGAGTAGTGGCTCATGAGTGCCTAAACTTTGTGTATAAATATTAAATAGTGGTTTGAGTAATGAGAAAATACAGCCGTGAGGCAGCACCAAAAACATGTAGCGTTCATATGCCAAGGAGAAATGCCTTCAACGGATTGTGTTTTACACTTTTACCTTGCCTGCGCGTGTGCGTGTGTGTTCTTATGTGAGTTAGATAGATAGATGAAGGAGCTGTGAGATGCAGCTCCAACATCTCAACTATAAACCGTGTTCATAGATAGAAGTTTGGATTGATACTTGGGATTAAATTTGTTTGGAGAAGATTATGTCCCATGCCAAGTGGTTTGTAATGTGAAAGCCGATTGACAGTTCGATAGACGATATCCATACAAGGGGTCACGTGTGGAATCTGATTCGGATCCGCCTCTCCATGTAGACAACGGACTGCGGCGACCAATCTGCGGTAGCAAGCGCAAAGGGCGGGGCCGCCACGGGGCAAGGCAAATGCAGCCACCACAAGGCACGACAATACCGACTCGACCTGCTCTTTACATTTTTTTTTCGAAACACAGTCTAACGCAGACGCTCACACACACACCTACCCCTATGAGCACCTCCGAAAGACTGAGCCGGCGGTCAGGTCTTGAGATTGACGAAGTCACCACGGGCGCCTCGCCATCGATGGGAACGTCGCCTTCCACTGAAGAATATTCCGCATAAATGAGAAACACCAATGTCAAATCTGGGATTAGAACTCTGGTGGGCTGGGGGTACAACCACCCTCCTAACCATCCTACCACTGGCAGGTTCTCTCTAGATTTTATTTTGACAAAGGATAATAATAACCACTCTGCACAAAGCCCCATGACTCCGTTCAGTTGGGGCCACAAAGCTCTTCTCTGGTCGAAATCTAGTCGGGAAAGGTGAGGAAAGAGTGCGGACGGCGGTAGGGAGGAGCGGTGGGCTGGCCTAAACGCGGCGGAGTACGCAAGGGAGAGGGCAGAAATGAGAAAGATGCAGGTCGAGCGAGGGTTCGGTCCATTTTGGGTTAGGTCTGACATGTCGGATCCGACATGGCGTGCGTTCCGGGCGCGTTTTGGCAGCTCCATTTCCGGCCCACATATATAATCGGTATGAGGGCTGCCGGGCAGTCCGGACATTTGGATTGAGTATGGGGGTCTAGTTGGGTTGGTGATTTTTGGGCCGTGTCCTGTCCGCCCGGAAGTATAGGCGGAAGTGGGGGTCCGGTTGGAGATGCTCTTTGCATATCGGGATATCGATAGCCCAAATTATCACTTGGGTCAATCGTGCCCAAGTGATACCTGGAGGAGGCCGTGGAGAGAAGACGCGCGATCCAATCGCACCAGCACTGGCTGAAACCCCTAGCTCGAAGCATGTTGAGCGGATATGTCCAGGAGACAGTTTCAAAAGCATCCTCTATATCTATTTTGACCATCAATGTCGGTGTTTCGATCGGTGGAAACAGCAAACTAGGCGCTGAACGAACATGAAGTTGTCTTGGATAGATCGGCCGAGGGTAAACGCGCTCTGAACTGGCGAGATTAGCGAGTCAATGTGCTTTGCAAGATGCGTGGCCAAGACATTCATGAAGATTTTGGCGACGCTGTGCAGGAGGTTGATTGGCCGAAAATCCCCAACAGCCACAACCCCATCCGCCTTAGGGATGAGAACGATGTGGGCCTCATTTAGTCGATGCAGGTTGGTGTGGTTGAGGGCAAAAATCTTCCCAAACAACAACACAAGATCCCAAAGGATGATTGGTCCCACCGCCTTAAAGACCGTACCACTAAACCCATCAGGGCCGGGCGCACGGTTAGCTTGTAGGTCCTTTACCGCGAGCATTTCGTCAGGCGAGAATGAAGCATCGAGCTCGGAGATATCCAAGGAGGGGAGGCCAAGAGCGTCCCAACTAAAGGTCGTCCCATCCGTCGCAGTCAGCATGCCAAGTGTCGGGGGGCTACCCCCGGGTAGGGTCAAGGCTTGGCATAAGAAGAGTTTAAGAATATGCCAAGGTACGGAAAGGGCCGACCTATCTTGGCCCGGAGGGTCCGAGGTATCCCGTTGGCCTGAACCGAGGTTCACTGTCCGAGCTAAGTTCAGCCGACCTAACTACCTCGGTGGTATGGTTTATATGGTGAGTGCAGGAGAAGCCACTTGAAGGAAGTGATGTCCGAGGTGGTCGGATCTTAAGTACAAGACCCGAGGTAAGGAGCGGGAGCAAGACCCGGGCTAACTAAGGCAGGAGGCCGTAGGTCGGGCAGGAGTCAATGCTCCTGTCACTTCTAGCCTGGTACAAGAGCGCCTGATGCGGGAGCGTCTGTCACGGAGCCTGGCAGAGGCGTGCCCCGGGTTCGGCGGGGCTGCACGTCTCTGACCGCTGACCACGCGAGATCCGGGGAAAAGGCTACGAGGTAGCGCGGCGTGGCTATGTCCTGTCTCTGTCAGAGGAGACATGCTAGCTCTGCCGTTATGCAGCAGAGGATGGGCAAGCCACGTCTTGTCCCTGACAGAGGTACGGTGGTGACGGTGCAGAGGCATGGCAACAGTGTTCAGCGAGGGGCACAACGGTAACTCGGCTGGCCTATATAGTGGGCTTCACCCCCTCCTGCTTGAAGGACCGACGGACAGATCGATCGACAGAGGAAGAGAGAGAGATAGAGAGAGAGAGAAAGGAACCTCGGAAACGCCGGAAACACCTCGGATCTAGCTCGGAGTGCCTTCTTCCTCCCGTGTAGCTCCATCTTTTACCTCAAGTTCTCACCATTGTATCATCATACAGCTCGAGGAGCAGCTTGTACTTGTCACTTTGAGCTATACACTGAGTAGGATAGTGCTGCTGTAGGGGTGTGTACCTCCACAAAAGGGCCCGAAGCAGGGTACATCGTGGTGTGCTTTGTGTTCTTGGTTTCTTGTTCTCTCGTTCGTGTTCTTGCGGTTTCTTGCATGTTCTTGCGTGTGCACTTCTTGTGTGCATAAACCCTCCCGGATTCCCCCAACGACCGTTCGGCCCCATCTTAGCCATACCTATGGCATGTGCCGTGATCCCACCACGACAGTTGGCGCCCACCGTGGGGCAGATTGAGGCGTTGGAGGGAGTTTACATCCGGACGGGCTCAGGCGAGCGTGTTCTTTCCGGGCTTATCGCCAAGATCGGAGAGTTCACCTTCATCAGCGACAACGCGGGGTGTTTCGCCGGCAAGCCCTTCCCCGAGCATGGCTTCACCATGATGCTCGGCAGCTTCGTCACCTATGTTGCTGTCGAGGTTGTTCGCGGGTACCCGGAGCAGGTGCTCGTGGATGACGAAACTCCTCTCCTCGCGGCTTTAGGTCGGCGTATCACTCGCCCCAAGAGCTGCGTGGAGGTGATGATGACCGGTCCGTTGATGCCGCTGGCAAAGTAGATGCCAGCAAATCCAAGGCGGCCGAGGTTGCTAAGGTGAGATCTGCAAAGCCCAGCAGCAGAGGCAGTGGCACGTAACAGAAGGAGGGAGCCAATAAACAACCGGCTCGGACCAAGGTGTAATGACCGCCAAGAGTTCGGACAAAAGAAGAGGGAGCCGGACTACCCATACACCTCGAACCAAGTTGCAGCGGTGAACCCGGATCAGCCCGGAGCTGGAGGTGTCCAGAGGCCGAAAATCAATGGTCCGGCATTTAGTCCGAACCCGGAGCCACCCTTGACTTATGAATCAATGATAGATGGTCCTTGCTGTTACCATACGACCGACCCGCGCAAGCCAGCCAACCATTCAACCCGGCAGTGCAGCTGGAACCGCAGAATCAGGGAAGAAGGGGCGAAGGCCGGAGGAAACAGAGCAGGACCACCTCAGAGATTTCAGCCGAGGCCTAACCCAAATCTGTCCGGAGCAAATGTTACCCCGATAACCACTGCACCTCCTCCGAGGCCTGCAGCAGCAAGGCCCGTGAATGTTGTGAATGTCCGAGGTAATAACAACAATAATGGTGCCGGACCAAGTCAGCAGTATGAATACCCCGGAAATGACTATAGAGAGGCTCATGCGAGCTATGTGGTCTTTGTGACCGAGCCAACTGACAAGAAGAGCGTGCAGAGGCGTGCCATGGAGGTGAATGCAGTAATGCCGGTGGTGCCGACCTATATGAACTGGTCTGAGCAGGAGATCACTTGGAGCAGGAAAGACACACCTCGGATCATGCCGAGCCCTGGAAAGTATGCCCTGGTGGTAGATCCGACGTTGTGTGGGCCTACAACAATGTGAGGTTTACCCGAGTTCTGGTGGACAATGGCAGTGCCATCAACATCATGTACCGAGACACAATGGTGAAATTGGGCATATCGCCAAATCAGTTGATGCCAAGCAGTTGTACTTTTCATGGGATTGTGCCTGGCGTTTCCTGTGCACCCATGGGCAAGATATGGGTGGATGTAGCATTTGGAACCAAGGATAACTGCCGAGTTGAGAGTATCGAGTTCGAGGTGGTGGACTTGGAGAGTGCATACCATGCATTGCTTGGAAGGCCGGCTCTGGCCAAGTTCATGATTTCCACCCATGTTGCATACCTGAAGATGAAAATGCCAGGGCCTAATGGGATCATATCCATCTCGGGTGACTACAAGCGAGCCATTCAGTGTGCCTCGGCGGGGTCTAATCTGGCCGAGTCTTTGGTGATCGCAGCTGAGAAGAAGAAGCTGCATCAAGTGGTGGCAATGGCGCAGTCAACACAGCTCGGCATGTCCGGACTGATGAGCCCGGACTCAACTGCAGCATTCGAGGTGCCCAAGGAGACCAAGAAGATCCCCATTGACCCGGAGCACCCAGAGCATATGGCCATCATTGGGACCGGGCTGGGCGAGAAATAGGAAGCGAGCTCTGTCACTTCCTCCGTGAGAATCGGGATATCTTTGCATGGTCGGCTAAGGACCTGCCTGGTGTTCCGAGGGAGTTGGCAGAGCACTCTTTATTTGTCAGGCCAGAGGTGAAACCGGTGAGGCAACCGACCCGTCGTCTCTCAGACGACCGAAGACAAGTGGTGCTGGACGAGCTGGCTAAGTTGCTTGCAGCCGGGTTCATTATGGAGGTGCTGCACCCGGACTGGATATCCAATCCGGTCTTGGTGGAAAAGAAGAAAGACGAGCCAGCCGTGGTCAAGGTGTGGCGCATGTGCATTGACTTCACTAACCTCAACAAGGCGTGCCCGAAAGATCCGTTTCCATTACCTCGGATTGATCAAGTGATTGATTCCACTGCTGGTTGTGAACTGTTGTCTTTTATCGATGCGTACTCTGGTTTTCACCAGATACCACTGAACCCGAAGGATCAAATAAAGACTGCTTTTATTACCCCGTATGGGGCGTATTGCTATCGTGTCATGTGTTTTGGTCTGAGGAATGCCGGGGCAACTTATCAGAGGTGTATGCAGAAATGCCTGCACTCTCAAATGGGCAAAAATGTGCAAGTGTATGTCGATGATATCGTCATCAAAACTAAGGAGAAACGTACTCTCCTCGAGGATCTCGAGGAGACATTTGTGAATTTGAGAAAATATCGGTTGAAGCTTAACCCGGACAAGTGCACCTTTGGTGTCCCGGCTGGAAAGTTGCTCGGATTCCTGGTGTCTAGCCGAGGTATCGAGGTTAACCCGGCCAAGATCCGAGCTATTGAGAACATGAATTACCGAAGTGTTTGAAAGATGTGCAGAAATTCACAGGGTGCCTAGCCTCGTTGAGCCGATTTGTAGGTCGGCTGGGAGAAAAAGCCTTACCTTTGTACCACTCATGAAGAAAAGTACCGGGTTTACATGGACCCCGCAGGCCGACGTGGCGTTCAATGAGCTAAAAAGATGTTGTCCACTGCCCGGTGTTGGCGTCACCATTGCACAATGAGCCGATGTTACTTTACATTGCGGCCACAAACCGAGTTGTAAGTGTGGCAGTGGTGGTGGAGCGCGAAGAAGGTGGCAGGTCGGTGCAGAGACCGGTGTATTACTTGAGCGAGGTGATCTCTACCTCGAAGCAGAATTACCCTCACTACCAGAAGATGACGTATGGTGTCTACCTGGCGGTCAAGAAGTTGAAGCATTATTTCCAGGAGCAT
The DNA here is from genome assembly GCA_947311845.1 of Poa pratensis. Taxonomy (NCBI): domain Eukaryota; kingdom Viridiplantae; phylum Streptophyta; class Magnoliopsida; order Poales; family Poaceae; genus Poa; species Poa pratensis. The sequence goes on along the minus strand of CAMZMU010000033.1, from coordinate 65,537,714 downwards.
CCCATGACGGTGGTGTGCGAAGCTCCAATCTCGGAGATCATCGGGTGCAAAGATGCAACTGGCCGAGTTGCCAAATGGGCGATTGAGGTGTCTCCATATGCACCACATTATGAGAGAAGAGATGCAATTAAATCCCAGGCGTTGCCGGACTTCTTTTGTGATTGGGCCGAGATGCAGTATGAGCCACCCAGGCCGGACTATAATTATTGGAAAATGCATTTTGATGGGTCCAAGACAAAGATCGGGCTGGGGGCTGGAATAGTCCTCACCTCGCCGAAGCGAGATCAGCTGAAATACGTGCTGCAGATTCATTTCTCAGCATCAAACAATGTGGCGGAGTATGAGGCCTTAATCCATGGCCTCAATGTGGCGAAGGAGATCGGTATCCGGCGTGTAGAGTGCTTCGGCGATTCCGACCTGGTGGTGCAACAATCTTCTGGAACTTGGGATGCTCTGGATGCCAACATGGCGTTATATCGGTTCCATGTGCAAAAGATATCCGGGTTCTTTGAAGGGTGTGATACAGGCATATACCTCGGACAGAAAATAATGCTGCCGACGTGTTGTCAAAGCTCGGTTCATCTAAAGAGGCAGTACCACCAGGGTAGCCCTGAATCACTTGAGAACTCCTTCAATCAAACCTTCTCCTGAATCCGAATCTATTTTCATCCCGGCGGAGCAAGAGCCCGGACCTGTTCCAATGGAGGTAGACGTCGGGTGCGTTTGGTCGGACCCGGGGACTGCGTGGCAGAGCTCGGGGACTGCGCACCGAACCTCGGGGACTGCTCATCAAGACTCGGGGACTGGTCGCAGGATGGTGGAGGAAATAATGGAGGAGATTATGGTGGCCGAACCAATGGAGGTGGACGAGAATTTTTTCCTTTGCACCCAGTGCCGGAGTGGGCGGAGCAAATCATGAAGTTCATAACGGAGGGAAGCTTGCCAAGTGACACAACCGAGGCTAGGAGAATCCAAAGGAGGGCAAGGCGTACACCATCATCAACAAGGAGCTCTATAAAAGAAGCGTAACCGAGGTGTTGCAACGGTGTGTCGAGCCAGCTGAAGGCAAGGAGATGCTTTTGGAGATCCACCAAGGAGAGTGTGGTCATCATTGCAGCACAAGAGCTCTGGTGGCCAAGGTGTTCAGGCATGGGTTCTATTGGCCCACTGCTCTTGCTGATGCAGAGGCCATAGTCCGGAGATGTGAAGGATGCCAAAGGTTTGCCAAGCAAACGCATATGCCAGCCTCGGCGCTCAAAACAATTCCTATCACTTGGCCGTTTGCGGTATGGTGTTTGGATATGGTGGGAGAGTTCAAACCAGCCCGAGGTAACATGACGCACATACTGGTGATGGTGGACAAGTTCACCAAGTGGATCGAGGTGAAACCAATCCGGAAGTTGGATGGTCATTCAGCAGTGACTTTTTTGAAGGAGATCATTCTGCGATATGGTACCCCCATAGCATTATCTCGGACAACGGCACGAACTTTGCTGTTGGAGAATTTGCTCGGTTTTGCATGAACAAGGGAATCCGGCTGGACATAGCCTCGGTGGCACACCCGGAGTCTAATGGACAAGTGGAAAGATCAAATGCTCTAGTGTTGGCCGGCATCAAGGCTCGGCTCATTGAACCACTGCTGAAAACGCCGGGGTGTTGGATAGATGAGATACCAGCAGTACTGTGGGGTCTAAGGACCACGCCAAATCGATCAACTGGCTATACGCCATTTTTTATGGTCTATGGGGCAGAAGCTATGCTACCCACTGACATCGAATATGATGCGCCCAGAGTGGCAATGTACACTGAAGCCGAGGCAAAAGAGGCTCGGGAGGATGCAGTAGATCTGCTTGAGGAAGCTAGAGATTGGCCTCATCTCGGTCAGCAATATACCAACAAGGTCTCCGACGTTATCATAGCCGGAGTATCAACCCTCGTGTGTTTCACGAGGGAGATTTGGTGCTGAGGCTGGTGCAGCGCAAGAAAGGTCGGCACAAGTTGTCACCTCCATGGGAGGGACCGTTCATTGTGAGCCGAGCTCTGCTCAATGATTCGTACTATCTAATAGATGCGCAGGAACCAAGGGAAGATGGGCTGGACAACCCCGGATCAGAGGTCAGGCGACCATGGAATATAGCTCTACTCCGACCTTTCTACTCATGAAGGGCGCAATGTATGTGCCTCGGTTAATCCTTAATGAAATGTCGGCACTCCGAGGTTGAAGCTCGGGGACTGCCTCGCTCTTGTGCTTGTGTTTTATTTCTGTTTGTCAATTTCGTTCATATGCCGAACTATTTTGAACCTCGTCTCAAACTTCAAGTAATGTATGCTGTGTAACTAATCTTGTGACTCGACTGACGAACGCCGAAATGGTAGTCAAGAGCAAAGATGAAAAAACGTGGGAAACATGAAAATGGACTCGGGGACTCGGTCCAAAAATATAGTTCGGCATGTGTCGTTTACTAACCCCTGTCTTTACCTTTCGTTTATGTCGGATGATTTTGAAACACACCTCGACATTTGCTAAGTACTGTATGCTATAAACAACAATCTTGTGACTCGACTGTCGAACGCCAAAATGGTAGACAAGAGCAAAGAATGCCAAGTATAGTAAACACGAAAGTGAACTCGGGGACTCGTTCCAAAAGGGTTCGGCATAAATTCTTAGAAAAGCATGGTTCGGATAGCAAGATAATAGTACTGGTAGCAAGGCAAACTACTTAAGGTCTATTACATCTGCACCCGGCATACCGGGGATTTAATGTTTTGCTTGAGACAAGTTCAGGCCTCGGAACCAGAGACCTCGGTCGCCGAGTTGTGGTAGTGGGGACCTCGGAAGCAGGAGCCTCGGGCGCAGGAACAACCTCGGGCGCAGGAACACCTCGGTCGCGGAAGCAACCTCGGTTGTTGGAGTGGATGCCGGGGTGTCCGTCACGTCGGGGGAGATCACCTCGGTGGCTACGGCTTTGCCGGACTTGCCCTTGGGTTCGGAGGTTCGTCGAAGCTGAAGTCATCATCAGACCTTCAGCCACCTCGGTTGTTTTGCCGGCCTTGCCCTTGGAGCTCTCAGGCTCGTCAAAGTCAATTTCCTCGCCGTCAGAACTTCTTCACCGGACTCTTCCTCGTCCGAGCTCTCTTCATCCTCAGAATAGAGGCGCCCGTCATCAAAGGTCCGGGTGTTTGCATAACTAGCAAAGAGGTCGGCTGCTGCTTGGCGTTTCGCAATGCCATCAGGGGTGGAGTTCCAAGGAGAGCCCCTGCGCAGGGAGGTAACCGTGTGGATCTCAACATCTTCATACCAGACAGCACGAACACCAGGGCCTTGTCCGCTCCAGCCCGAGCTGATGAGCATCTCCACTCCCGAAGTCTAGCCTCGGCTCCTTTCAGCTTCGTGGCGAGCTCGTCGATGCAAGTGGGAGTCTTGACCTTGGGCCAGAGGGCACGGTGGACCTCGATGGCAGCATCAACCAGCTTGGTTCCAATGGCTGAGCGGCCTGATCCGAGCATTAAGGGCAACAAGGTGGTCCTGGATATCCCAGCTTTCGCTGAGGGTTTCTGTCTCAGCCCTCTTTGCCCGAGCTGCTTGAACTTCGCGGATAGCCTTGTCCTTGGAGTGCTCAAAGTTCTCTGAAGAAGACAAAAAGGCTGTCGCTGAAATAAGGCATACGGTGGCACGGGGTGTAGGTCGGCAGAAAATAAGGAAAAGGGGAAGAAACTTACTGTCCATTTGGTGATTAATCCGAGCGAGCTCGGACAACCAGCTTTTCGATATAGCTCGGAGGGCGATAAGTTCGGCTTCGGCCGAGGTGGCGCGGCTCTCCAGGGTCTTGGCAAGCTCTTGCTGCTGTTCGGCGGCCTGGTCTTTGACCTTCATAGCGTCCTCCACAGCAGTTTTGGCTTCATTAGCCCGGTTCAGCTCTTGTTGCAGCCGAGCTATTTCATCTTCGGCTGTCTTCAACTTGGAGGCGTAATCTTTGTCGCTCTGCTCCTTTGCGGATAGAAGAGTCCGGTGAGACTTCTTCAGTCTGTTGTGATCCAGCAGGAGGTTCTTGAAGATCTTTGTCCGAGCATTGTTGCACTCCTGAAAAAATAGAGAGATCAGTTCGAAGAAATCCGAGGTCTTTTTAGCACCCGAGGCCCGGGGACTTGGCATTGGCCTCGGGGACTCAGCATGGGAGAAATGACAAGTTTTTGAGATTCAAGCCGAGCAATTTTAACTCGGTGGAGTGTCAATTGCTCAACCCGAATCTCGGGGACTGGGAATAGTGTATGTTTGTCATTTGGTTTCAAAGGAAGAAAGAGAGTTGCGTAAAGAAACTTACCGAGGCCTTCTTGCTGCAATCAAGGACCGCAGTCTGCATGTTGTAGATGGACTGGAGCACGGCGCTAGGTCCAACTGGATGCTCAGAGCTCGGGTTAGAGGAGACCTCGGCAGCGTCAGCCGAGTTCCAGTCCATGTCATAGTGCTTCTCCGAGCCTAAGCTGTTCCCGCTCTTGGTCCGGAGTTGCCCGACCTCCCAGCTGCTGATGTTCGGCTGGATGGTAGCAGCGAAAGAGCTCGGGAGGTGGCGACCTGAGAGCTCGAGGGCGCGGTCTTGTCAAGGTGGACTCGGCGCGAAGCGGAACATGCGGCACAGTTGGGTGCTCGCAGCCTTGGGGCCCGGTGGCGGTGGCGGCATTGGAGTTTGCTGTGGCTGTTTGGGGGGCTCAACAACTGGAGCTGAATCTTTCTTCTGCTTCTTCTGCTGCTGTTGCTGCTGGTTGCGCGCAGCTTGAGACTTGGGGGAGAGCCGAGGCTCCTGCACGGTCTTAGCCGGAGTCTTGGCGCGATCTGTCTCCGCATCCTTCTGAGGAGGCGGAGGAGTCTGATCTCGGCGGGGAGCAGAGTGCCCCAGGCCGGAGTCAGAGCTCGGCGGTGGAAGTTCGGCGGAGGAGACACGCACCGGGGAGGAGATGGTCTTCTCCGGGCTGCTGAGGTCAATGGACCGTTCTGGAGGAGAGGCTCTGGCGGGGCTGCCGAGGTTAACCTCGACCTCGGTTGTCTGAGCTTCAACCACTGGAGGCAGTGGTGAATGTATCGAGCTATGGCTCTGTTTGATCTGCCGAGCCGGGCTAGACGAAAAAGAAAAGATTAAGTTAGAGTATAAAAAACTTAACCTCGGAACAGCGTGAAAGGTAAAAAGGAGCAAGGTGACTTACGCATCTTCCTCCACGGGGCCTCGCTTCTTGTGCCTCGCCGAGGTCTTCTTGGCACGCTTGGCTTTGGGCGCCGCAGTCTCCGAGGTCTTGGAAGCCTCGGCATCCGAGGTACCAGGTCCTGAGCGCTTCCGGGAAGCTGCAGACGCTGGATGAAAGTTCTTATATGTTGGAGGAGCATATGAAATGGGAATAACGTTGACAGGTTCCAGAATTTGGCAATCGTCATCGTCATCATCGGGCCAATCCTGGATAGACGATCGAACTGGTGGGCGGTGCGAGGTGAAACCACGAGTCTTACCCGAGGTGGCCTTGGGAATGGGGAGGTGATCCTCATTGTCCGGATCTTCAACCTCGGCGGCGGCCGGGATAGGCAGGTCGGGAGTCCACTCCTTAGAAGAAAGGGGGCCATCCTCGATTTCCTGTCGAGTGAACTTCTGCAGAGGTGGCAAGGTAAAACCGAGTTAGCACAAGATCAATACAAGGTCGGGGTGAAAATGAAACCGAGGAATATTTTACGTCGGGTAAAGTACACTTACTTGAGCTGGAAGGTGATCTCGGTCATAGGGCTTGACACCCCATTTCCACTTGTCGGGCATGGTGGTCTTGGCGATGGCCGGATGCGCCTCTTCACCTCGGAGTCATCAAGTTCAAAGGTGCTGTGCCGAGTGGGGTCGTAGCGGCCACTCATATGGCAGATCTTATGGGCCCGCTTTGTAAAGGGCTAACTCGGCGGGTGATCATGGTGCGCAAGATGTCATCTGCCCCCAGCTTTTCTCCTGGAGGGACATCATGGTTTGGTGGATCAGAAGAACCTCGGGAGCGTCGGGTGCAGGCTCATAATCCCAGTTGAGTTGGGCAGGGGGTTCCAATGGTGAACTCCGGCAAATTGATGAGATCTTCGTGCCCGGGTTCTTCACATAGAAGAAGGAGCGTTGCCATTTGCGGCAGGAGTCCAGGCCCTGATCCGAGGAAACTCAGAAGGCGCCGAGGTGAAATCGAGGCCGCCCCGCAAGCGGTCATCTCCTTGTCCACGACCTTCTTGTTCGGGACACTTTGCTTCTTCAGCTGGAAGTACTTGGCCCAGGACTCGATGCTTGGCCATAATCCGAGGTAACCCTCGGAAAAGGTCGCGTAGGCCGAAAGTTGGAGGATGGCGTTGGCGGGCAGGTGGTGTGGTTGTAGCCCAAATTTGTCAAGAAATCCCGGAAGAATTTCCCGGCCGGGAGCCCGAAACCACGTTCGAAGTGATCCAGGAAGACGACCCGCTCCCCGGATTCCACCTCGGGTTCGATATCTCTTTCTTCGGAACCGGCAGATGAGTTTAGCCGGGATCCGCCGTGAATCTCGGAGCCATTTGATGTCGACCTCCGTGACATCGGATCCCTCCCAGCTACCTCGTTCTCCAGGTGCTCCTTCCTCGGCGGGATCCGAGGCAGAAGACATGTTGACGCTTTCCTGCAGAAGAGGGAGGTTCAACCGGGGTAAGTACCTCGGACAGTTCAGGATAGCCGGGGTAAATACCTCGGATCATTCAAGACAGCCGAGCTAAAGGATTTAGGCGGGAAACATGTTTCTACCATGCGAGATACTAGCAAAGATCTACCGGTGAGCTAAAAAGGGAAATAAATCGAGTTCATCAAGGGGCAAACCTAAAAGGACAGTGCTACGGGTGCGTCTGATACAAGTCTAGATGAGATCTAAAATGGCTAAAAGAGTGCAAAGATAGAGCATCGGGTTCTCAAGTTCATCGGATTCATCCAGATCCTCGAGTTCATCGAAGGATGAACATGTTCATGGCAATGGCAACGGAGGGGAGAAGGAACTCACCGGTGAGGTACTCGAAGATCGGGTTGGATGGCGAGTCGAGGGTGGCGCGAAGGATCGACGGCGGAGTGGCGGCGCAAGGCGCGGTGCGCGTTTCCGGCGAGAATCTTCGAGACGGCGAGGTCGCAGCGGCGAGTGCTCGACGGCGGCGATGGAGGCAGAAGGCGCGGAGCAGTGGGCGAGTGGGGAAGAAGAAGATGAAGTTACCCCTGGGCCCCTATTTATAAGCCGCGTGCGGTAACGGCGTGCGGTAACTGCGCACTACCGCGCGGTTACCGGGAAGGCGCGGGATCGTGTGCGGGTGAGCGCACGGTTGCGCGGTTGGTGGCCGCACGATCGGCCACATCGTGGGCCGCAGAGTGGCAACCGCCAGCCTCGGATTTCCTGTGCTGGTCAGCGCGAGAATCGAGGAGTCGTGGGCGGTCAAGTTGGCCTCGCACTTGAGTGCGCAGGTGCGCTGTTGGTGGGTCCGGCTGACGAGGGCGGCGTGTGGTCAGGACCTGTCTTTCAGAGGTCCGGATTTCGAGGTCCGGGCAGAGATTCTTCGCCACGTGCCTCGGAAAATCTTGAGGCAAGATTGTGCTGAGTCAAACAGCTCGGAAAGTTCAGATTGCATATCTACCTCGGATTAGATTATGGTAGGTGGGAAGTACCTCGGCGGAGCTATGTTTAAGGTCGGTTTTAGAGGTGGTGCCTTGCTTATTTTGAACCTGCTACGGCCCTCCATCCGAGGTCGTAGGACCGCACCAGCTTCGGGGACTAATGTCGGGGGGCTACCCCCGGGTAGGGTCAAGGCTTGGCATAAGAAGAGTTTAAGAATATGCCGAGGTACGGAAAGGGCCGACCTATCTTGGCCCGGAGGGTCCGAGGTATCCCGTTGGCCTGAACCGAGGTTCACTGTCCGAGCTAAGTTCAGCCGACCTAACTACCTCGGTGGTATGGTTTATTGGTGAGTGCAGGAGAAGCCACTTGAAGGAAGTAATGTCCGAGGTGGTCGGATCTTAAGTACAAGACCCGAGGTAAGGAGCGGGAGCAAGACCCGGGCTAACTAAGGCAGGAGGCCGTAGGTCGGGCAGGAGTCAATGCTCCTGTCACTTCTAGCCTGGTACAAGAGCGCCTGACGCGGGAGCGTCTGTCATGGAGCCTGGCAGAGGCGTGCCCCGGGTTCGGCGGGGCTGCACGTCTCTGACCGCTGACCACGCGAGATCCGGGGAAAAGGCTACGAGGTAGCGCGGCGTGGCTATGTCCTGTCTCTGTCAGAGGAGACATGCTAGCTCTGCCGTTATGCAGCAGGGGATGGGCAGGCCACGTCTTGTCCCTGACAGAGGTACGGTGGTGACCGGTGCAGAGGCATGGCAACAGTGTTCAGCGAGGGGCACAACGGTAACTCGGCTGGCCTATATAGTGGGCTTCACCCCCCTCCTGCTTGAAGGACCGACAGACAGATCGATCGACAGAGGAAGAGAGAAAGATAGAGAGAGAGAGAAGGAACCTCGGAAACCCCGGAAACACCTCGGATCTAGCTCGGAGTGCCTTCTTCCTCCGTGTAGCTCCATCTTTTACCTCAAGTTCTCACCATTGTATCATCATACAGCTCGAGGAGCAGCTTGTACTTGTCACTTTGAGCTATACACTGAGTAGGATAGTGCTGCAGTAGGGGTGTTACCTCCACAAGAGGGCCCCGAAGCAGGGTACATCGTGGTGTGCTTTGTGTTCTTGGTTTCTTGTTCTCTCGTTCGTGTTCTTGCGGTTTCTTGCATGTTCTTGCGTGTGCACTTCTTGTGTGCATAAACCCTCCCCGGATTCCCCCAACGACCGTTCGGCCCCATCTTAGCCATACCTATGGCATCTGCCGTGATCCCACCACGACACCAAGCATGCCATCTAAGTCGTCCTTGACCACCTTTGCTTTCTGAACGTGTTCCGTGCCGATTCCATGTGGACCTGATAGCGAGGGGATCAAATTATTCCGCCGTCGCATGTTTGCCTTGAGGTGGAAGAAACGCGAGGTTGCGTCGCCTACCTTAAGCCATTTAATCCGGGCCCGCTGTTGATGCTTCCAAAATATGTGCATCTTTATCCATGTTCAAAGTGTATATTTGTCATGAAAATGGTAATATATCACTTTGTACCTACCACTAATCATTAATGTTCTAATTATTTTGCAAATATCTTTGTGATTTATTTCTTACAGTTAAAGAAGATATTCTGGTGCAAATCAAGCATTTATGAAGTAATAAACCGGATGGGGAGTTGCCAAAAATCCAGAACGTCCAAAATCTGACGAAACAAAACATAACGACTGGAGATACGGTCGCACGCGACCGTATTGATGACCCTACTGGTGTCGTGCGGTCAGCGCCGTCAAACCAGGCAACTTTCGTGAAGGGCCCAGAGACAAATTTGCAATATAAGGGCCTCAAAACCCTACTCTTCCATATTGCCTATAAGAAGAAGAGGGAACCCCCCCCCCCCCCCTGTGGAGAGAGCCATCATTCTTAATCGCCTCCATGAAGTGCTGCCTCCATCTCCACTCCATAGTCATCTCGACCACCATAATCATCCATAGCATTGTAAAAACTATTTCAATCAATCATCTTCAAGTACTATTTTTTGCAATGTTTCTTATTGTTGGTATGATCGTGATATGTGAGTAGTCCACTCGGGTTAGGGGTTGAGGCCTAACCTAGCAGCTATGTTCAGTCTAACCATTGGGATATAGTTTAAAGAGTCCTAGCTATATGATGCATATGTATATCTCTTGTAAATACCTCGCTCATAGGACTTGTCAGGTACCCAAGACCCCGAAGAATGATCAAGTTAGAGCTAAGGGAAGGAGAAACTCGGCGATAGTAAGAGGTGTACAATAGCTGAAAGCAATTCCTTGGAGAATAACAATAACGTCATTAAATGTAATTCTTCTGACTGTTAATTCTTAATAACTTAGCAACCCCCCAAGACGGAATAGGGACGAAGTAGACAGATGAATCTTTGTGCTCGTGCATGGGTTTGGTGAAATTTAAACAATTATTCAGTTGTAGCTAACTTGGGTTGAACTTCGTTTATGTAAATTGCTTTCTATGAATGGAACATGGGACTGATTCCCTGGTGGTGATCTGTTATATAATATTAGCAAATACTTAGACTACCCGAAAATGGCCCGGAGGGCATTAATATTCCTCTACTACGGCCTGAGAAAAATTCGAACCGTCGCATGTTAACGACAACCAGAAATTAATCGTCTGCAACATACAATCACTACAACCGACTATTATTTTAGGCCGCCTCTGATCTTTTCCTTATTGGAGACGGTTCATTGATACGTCAAAAACGTATCTATAATTTTTGATTGTTTCATGTTAATATTATGCCTTTGACACTTGTTTTTATATTAAGTTTATGATTTATTTGGACTATAACCTTATTAGTTGCAAAAGTGCACAATGTTCTTATTTTACTCTTTGATGTGTAGGAATTATCAAAAATACAAGAGGAAACCTTGTTGGAGTCGAATTGAGACTTTCCTGAAATCTGTCTGGAAACATTTTTCAACGATGGGCTCGTTTGGTCCCGAAGACGGCGTCCCACGGAAGTCTCGCCGAAGACAAAGTTGCAGGAAATTTTACGGCGAATGTTCTAGACATAAAATTTGCCTGATTCCGAGTCCGGACGGCCGAGATAAGTTCGATTTACTGCAACCCTAGATGGGATGACGGAAATCCGAGAAGCTATATAAAGGGAGGAAACCTAACTCGTGGAGAACACCCATACCACGAATTTGCAGACACCAAAGCCACGTTTTTTGCCTCCCCCATGGATCCCATCTCCATGGGGGAGGGCTCCCAAGAAGCCATGAAGGAGGGAGGCTAAGGGGCGGCGCTCCCCATGATGCCGGCAGCGGGAAGGAACTCCCCGCGCCACCGCCGGCGCCGCCGCCGCCCTGCGCCACCGCGCTGCCTCTCCGTCGTCTTCACCGTCATCTCCATCACCAACTCCTCCTTGTATTAAGTGGTTCATCCTCCCACAAACCTCTGTACCGTCCTATGTAAACATGTTGTTTGATGCTATAATATTTATCCTATGATCTATGACATGTTTGTGTAGTTTATTTGTCTTTTGATTGCTTGTTGAATATCTTTGGTTCATTAGAGTTGTATGTTGATATGGTACTGTCCTTTGGTGTCCATTATACTTGTGCGCGCATGGATCAAACATCACGGGGTTGGTAGTATTTGTAAACGAAGGGGGGAGTCCTGCCGGAGTGACAGAAACCTAAGGTCGCGAACTGGTTAGTTACACGTATGGGAGTAAGAGGAACTTAAACTTAAGGCTATGGTTGGGGAAACCTTAATGCATTGTTAGTATTCACGGATGCTTTCTAACAATCCAATCATATAGTACTTGTAATCCCAAGTAGTGGAGTGCATGTATATTTAGCCTCTTCCACATAGAAAACTGTATCGAAGACAATGAACCCGATATATTCGGTAATTAATCTTGGACAAAGCCATCACAATTACCACCACTTTTCCACACTCATGGTACTGTTAGTTTATGGTTACTTAGTATACTTTATTGCTGCAGCACTAACATTTACTTTCTTGTTATTTATTATCTCGCAAAGCTATCTCTCATACCCGTATTATTACTCTAGTATTATTTTCTAGATAAGGTAAATGTTTAGTGTGCGTAGAGTTGTATCAGTGGTTGATAGAACTTGAGAGAATACTTATCCTACCTTTAGCTCCTCGTTGGGTTCGACACTCTTACTTATCGAAAAGGCTACACGCGATCCCCTATACTTGTGGGTTATCATTCATATTCACGGCCGTCTGAGTGTTGCGCTCATTACAGCCAATTCCAGGTACCGGCTCCAATGTAGTGTACATTAAAGATCTTGCGCTTGAGACGGTTGTGGAAACCGACTGAGGGAAGCTTCTAAGACCGGCTCTAATGTGAGGTTCTGCACTAATGACTACTCAGTTAGCCATATCTTTGAACATCATCATCCTACCAAATATACTAATCTGCATCAAAGTATTGAAAGTTCGAAACCACCGAAAGAAGTTGGCGTTAGCCGGCGCATCCGTGTGGCGAGCAAGACATGGCCGGTAGGACGCGACGCTATATGACGTAAGAAAAGTGGGACCGCGCTTCTTCCAACGGCTCTCTTTTTCCATTCTCTTCCGTTCTTGCAAGCAAAGGTCCACTGTGATGGTGTGTGCATGTGCATGGGCGGACGCAGCGCCCCTGTTACCCGGCGCTAGCCCGGGCTTCGCTCACGCGCGCCTTGTACGTGACATCGATCGTAGACACGGAAGCCTAGCGAGACCAGGGGCAAAAACGTTCAGCAATCATCACTTCAGATTTTTGGGCCTTGAGATCTTGGGCTTGAGTCGATCTGCATCACGCTGCATCGATTGGAGGGGAGCTCCTACCTATCGCTCTTAGCGAGCGCGAAGCTCCCGCTCGCCCGCATGGTTCCCAGCGCTTCTCTTTTGGGCCGGCTTTGATCCGGCCCATAAAAAGGTATGACTATTCCTTATTTGTTTTTATATTTTTTCTATTTTCATGAATAATGTGTGATTTCTTAAATCCGATTTTTTAAATCTGAACCATTTTCAATTTGAATATTTCTAAAATCTGGATCATTTTCAAATATGAAACATTTTCAAAAAAATGGAACCCCTTTTCAAACATCGAAAAGGTTTTAAAAAATCGGAACCGTTTTTAAAAACTGGAATCATTTTTAAAAATCGGAAACATTTTTAAATTAGAACCATTTTCAAAAAAGGAACCATTTTCAAAAAAAGGAACCATTTTAAATCTGAATATTTAAAAATTGGAACCTTTTTAAAAAATGGAAACGTTTTTCAGAAATCGGAACCATTTTAAAAAATCGGAACCATTTTTTAAATTGGAACCATTTTTAAAAAAAGGAACCATTTTTTAAAATCGGAATCATTTTAAAAAAGGAACAATTTTCAAAAAATGGAACCATTTTTAAAAATTGGAACCATTTTCGAAAAAATGGAACCATTTTTTAAAAATTGGAACCATTTTAAAAAATCGGAACCATTTTCAAAAAAATGAAAGAAAAAGAGAACTGAGAAAAACGAAAATAAACAGGAAAAGTAAGTACAAAAAAATGAAAAAGGAACTGAGGAAAAAACGAACCTGGTGATGATGGGCCGGCCCACCTGGCGAATCCCTGTAGGCGAGTCGGAGTTCCGACTCGCAAAGGGCGATAAATAGGGTTTGCCGATTGGAGCTCTTGTTTGATGCTCATAACGCCCAGTGACGCTCCAGGCTAAGCTGGCCTAATAGGATTTTCCAATTTTCATTTTGTATCTTTTTTGCTTTTGGCTGTTTTCTTTTCTGTATTTTGTTCCTTTTTTATTTTAGTTTTTTGTTCTCTCTTTGTAATACTAATGTGAACATTTTACAAACATATAATTAGGAATTTAATATAAATTAGTTATGAAGTTCAAAATTAGTGTTCACAAGGTTTAAAACATTGTATGTCTAGTTCAAATTTTCTTGTCGAGGTCAAAAAAATGTTCATATGAGTGGAGTGTCGGCTAGGTGTTGTATCAACACCGCACCATCGCCATCATACGCCCGCACGTCCATGCCAATTCATAAACCGTCGTCACTGCATACGCTAGCCAACCGCAACAACAGAGGTGGTTGCGCTTCCCACAACCCTCGCTTCCGGAAGAGCAGAGCCAGAACCCGCCGCCCCCTCCCCCTCTAGGCGCACACTGTTACCGGGTTGTCTGCAGCTAAACCAAAGCGGTGCCCCCCGCGCATGTGTACCGCCACGCTGTGGCACTGGCCCACGCCGATCCTAAAGTGCGAGGGGACGTTGTGAATTTGTGAACATTTGAATGTGTTATGAATTTGTAATGTATTTTGTGTGCCTTTCTGCATTTGAATCATTGTGAAAACAATATTTGTGCGAGAAAAAATTTAGTTGCCTTGCTGCAAGCCCAGGCTTCGACAAATTTCTAGGTCCGCCTCATGTGAGTTAAATTTCACAGCTGAAATAATAGTCTTTTGTAAGACTACTGATGGAGGTACGCATTCTTGTTTTTTTTTTTTTTACAGCACGCATTCTTGATGCTCTATTTCATGGATCTTGGTCACATGGAGCAGGGAAATATTGTGTTTGATGTACCTGAACGGTAAGACAAGGAGTGTTTTCTAAAAGTCTCTCACTGCAAGCTCGTCTCGTCAGACCATCACAAGCACTATTACGATGTTAAGCTCCTAAATTCCTAATCCTGGTGGTAAACCTCAGAAAATGCGACTCCTTATTCTAGAATTCCAGTTCACTCAACCTTTACCATCAGCAAGACGTTGCAATCAAATCATGCCCTGCTTAGGTGTAAGGATTCCATCATTCATGGCATGGGGCCTGTGTATTGCCGGGGAATCTGAACAAAACCCAGTTCCCCGTTATGCCTGTAATCTGATTCAAATAATACTAATAAGGCCCTACTCTGCAACGAGAAGATTTTGTTTCAGAACAACAACAGTACGGTGATAATAACAACTAGTACAGCCTGCGCAGTCTGCGGTGTAGCTCTCATCACTTTGCCGCGGCAACTTTACTCTCTCCGCAGTACAAGTTGCATCGCAGCGTGACACCTTGGTGAGATTTCGAGGACTTTTTGACTCTTTGAAGGAAGCGGCATGACAGATTCTTTTTGGGTGAATTGCACTGCAGTTCTTCCAGGGCGATTGCCGATCGTGGGGAAAAAGCTTACCTGATGAAGAAGCAAAGTGGTTAGGTTCATGTTACATCATCCCATCCGTGCGAACAAAGCCGTATAGATGCGAGGCCATGCTGAATCAGTGATAGAAACAGTAGTGAGAGCCACAGGAAGTACGTACTGATTCTGCTCGACTTTATCGGCGACGCCAGCGTGTAGCTTCTGTATTCCAGTGAATACCCATGATTTGGCAAGACCTTGAAATTTTTGCATAGAACAGTGATTTTTTTAGCAAAAACAATGAGAATTTTGGCAAAATGAATACCCACGTTCAAAATGAATACCCGCCCCTTGAAACCTGGCGCCGCCGTTGCTTTATCATGCTTACTGTTTGAGGACAGCTTAGACAAAAAAGTTCAGCCTGTGCAGCATGATCGATGACGAAGCCGTGGAGGAGGTATAAAACAGTTTGCTGCGTACACGTATGTTTGAGTGTACTACGTAGTACATACGTTGCCTGGTCATGTACGCTCCATCGTTGTCGCTGTGTGTCCGTGGTGCTCCGCTCCGGGAAGGACGATGGTGGCTTTGGACCCTGGACAAAAGCTAAAGAATCCTTGGAAGTGAGGAAAAAGCATAGGCAGCCTAAGCTAGAATGAGTGCGGCAGAAGAATGTAAGGAGCAAGGCAGAATCTAAAAATGTACTAGCAAGAATCATGAGAAATGGATATCACACTCGACTTGCACATTGATTGTACTGAAAATTCTGAATACTTCTCCTATTCCATCCTCTCTGTTGCAAACATTACAAAAAAAAAGTTTTTTAATCTGAGTTTCGTACTACGAAGCATTGCTCACATTTGTGAAATGGATATGTTCAGTGCAGACAAACAAACTCAAACTGGATAAGCTTGAGAGACAAAATACTAAAGCGAAAAAGGCACCAAACCAACCACCACTCAGTTGTTCTGCCCCACCACTCGACACTCCCGTGCTCGTCAGCCATCACCTCCACTCTCCGCTTTCCAGAACCACCTTCTTCACAGTGCCGTCCTCGCTCACTACCGCTCCTGCCTTTATAACGCCCTCGCTTCGCTTGTGCTCCACCACCTCACACCACACTCGCCGCTGCTGCTTCAATCCAAGAACAAGAAGAGAGAGCTGCTCAGTAGCAGGGAGGGAGAATGGAGGGGAAGGAGGAGGACGTGCGCCTGGGCGCGAACAAGTTCTCGGAGCGGCAGCCCATCGGGACGGCGGCGCAGGGTGGCGGCGACGACAAGGACTACAAGGAGCCCCCGCCGGCGCCGCTCTTCGAGCCCGGGGAGCTCAAGTCCTGGTCCTTCTACCGCGCCGGCATCGCCGAGTTCATCGCCACCTTCCTCTTCCTCTACATCACCGTCCTCACCGTCATGGGCGTCTCCAAGTCCCCCTCCAAGTGCGCCACCGTCGGCATCCAGGGCATCGCATGGTCCTTCGGGGGCATGATCTTCGCCCTCGTCTACTGCACCGCCGGCATCTCCGGTCAGTCTACACTTTCTCTTCTCTTAATTAATCACCTTCTCTCAGTAATTAAGCAGCTGCCAACTTACTAATTCCTTCTAGATTTTGCCTTACACATGCACCTCCTTCTTAATTACCTTTTGTTCTTGTACCAATATGTACTTCCATTGCACCTGGTGTTTTGTCCTACTGTAATTTAATACAGTAGCTATTTGAAATCTTCGTTGGCACCCTGTACTGCTGCAGTATGCGAAACCCTGTTCTTATGCAACTTAAGGATAAAGCTCATCTTCTGATACAGAGCTTCTGTAATAATCCAAATCTTGATGCTTAAAGATGTTAAAAAGTGCACATAGGCGACATGTGCGGTATGCACATTTAGCAACATAAACCCATGAACAAAAAAAAAGTGCACATAGGCAACCATCGCTTTGATTAGTTCATGCTGATACTTGCAGGGTCAAACAAATATGCAGAAACATTTTTTAAATTCGACTTGCTTAAACTTTGTTACGGAGAGTACAGCGTTTGTGGTTACTAAACCTCCTTATTGTCAAATCGTACAATGTCTGCCAGTAAACTACTACAGTACGTCAGTAATTTTGTGCCCGATTTTCAGTACTACTGCTTCTGAATCTCAGGTTCTGCTCTGTTCAATATCAGTGTTCTCAAAATGTGAAATGTAAGAGAACAGCAATGACGTAAGAGCAAAAGCACAAGCAAAGTTAAGGGCGCCGCTAATCTCTATAATCCTCTATTGCAACAGGAGGACACATCAACCCGGCAGTGACTTTTGGGCTGTTCTTGGCCAGGAAGCTGTCCCTGACTAGGGCCATCTTCTACATAATTATGCAATGCCTTGGGGCCATCTGTGGAGCTGGAGTGGTGAAGGGCTTCCAGCAGGGGCTCTACATGGGCAACGGTGGTGGTGCCAATGTAGTTGCCAGTGGCTACACCAAGGGCGATGGCCTTGGTGCTGAGATCATTGGCACCTTCGTTCTGGTCTACACCGTCTTCTCGGCCACTGATGCCAAGAGGAATGCCAGGGACTCCCATGTTCCGGTAAATAATATATATCTTACTTCCTTGTTTTGTTTGATATGTGTAGTACTACATGCAAATATCGCCCTAGATCTTAGTTTGGCATGAAGAGCTATGCAGTATTATTCTTATCATCAGTTAACCCTTAGCATATTCTGGTGAACATGTACCTCCTGCATGTAATTATAGTGAACTGATGTGCTAGAAACTTGTAAGTAGTGTTGTAATATGCAATTTATGGCTAGAATTTAGACTGTCCAATACATCTTGCTTGCTCCCGTGAAATTTGCTATGTATTTCGGCACAATGCTAATATTTACCATCTGTTGTTGGTGAAAACAGATCCTTGCTCCACTGCCGATTGGGTTCGCGGTGTTCCTGGTCCATTTGGCCACCATCCCTATCACTGGCACCGGCATCAACCCAGCTAGGAGCCTTGGGGCTGCCATCATCTACAACAGGGACCATGCCTGGAATGACCATGTGAGTGAAACCCACTCTTGCTTGCTTGCCCTTTTCAACAAACTGTTCCACTAGTAATCAAACTGCTCCCGGCCGAAGATACCAGACATGTAGTCAGCACTTCCTGTGGGGCATATTTGGTTGGTAGTTCTTTAGTTCTGGAAAGTCTGAACTGATTAGGTATCGTATGTAACCAACCACAATTAATCATACACTTGCCCGCAAAAAATGGGATAATCATACACTTACCGACTTGAATGATGCTAACATAGGGGCATGCTGCCGATAGTTGTTTAATAGCTCATTTGTTCTAAAAAGTGAGACGTTTCATGATATGTAGCTGGCAACTACCAGTTTATTTAGACAATTGGGGTATATGATGGCACATCAATGTCTTCTGTCGTGCTTAACCTATCAATACCCTGAAACTTTGTCGAAAAAAATCAATACCCTGAAAATTTCACACCTAAACCTTGTTTCATTTCGCAGTGGATCTTCTGGGTTGGCCCCTTCGTCGGCGCTGCCCTGGCCGCCATGTACCACCAGGTGATCATCAGAGCAATTCCATTCAAGAGCAAATCTTAAGCTGCCTCTTGCTGCGACCACATGCCGATCCGACGAACGAGTTCCTTGTGATGTCTTGTTTCCCTAGCCGTACTAGCGTGCCTGTCGTCGACCCTCTGTCTTTGTTCAAGATGGTCTCTCCTATCTGAATCCAGACTCGTGTAATTCAGTACCAAGTAATGTGTGCTCTAGTTGTGGAGATTTTAAGTTATAACCTGTTCATGTGGTCTCCCTTTATGTGCTCCCATTATCCCTTTGGAATATTCACAATAACGCTGAGCTAGTATTAGCTAACAATAACTATAGAGAGCACTGAAGTCTGAACCTATGAGAGCACTGAACCCTAGTGGCCATGCCAGTTTGTGGATGGGAGTGTTGGTTTCGACATCATTTGAATCTGCAAGGCGAAACGGTAGTGGTGGACCTGGTTGCTTTGGTGGGTTGTGGGGGCAGAGGCCAGGACGACTATGAAGATGGAGATGAAGATGGTTGATGGCACACACGGTGTAAAGGCCAATAGTGCGTGCTACGACACGGCACATGGGGTTGTCTGTTGACACGGCACAGCATGGTTTTCTTTTTCAGCTCACACAACATGCAAATCTCAAAAAAAAAAAAAAAGCTCACACAACATGCGTCCTGGGCGCAGTAATTTCCAACCTCTGTTTTTTTTTTCATCTAAAAACAATATTCAGCGCATATGCATAGTTTCACGGCTGTAAAACGGAAGAACACACTGGGAGCTGGCTGCATCCCAGGACTACATTTCGAGGATGTTAATTCAATTAACGATGAGAATATACTTCCTCCGTCCTTGAATGAGTGTACTTCCAACTTTGTTGGAGAGTCAAATATTTTAAACGTTGACCAAGTTTGTACAAAAATATATAATTTTTTATCAAACCAAATAGGTATATTATAAAAATATATTTTATCATAAATGTAGTGCTACTAATATAGTGACATAAATATTTGTGTTTTTTTGTGCAAACACGGTTAAACATATAAAAGTTGACTCTCCAAGAAAGTTGGAATTACACTCTTTCAAGGACGGAGGGAGTATGTACATCTTCCAGAGTTAATGGATACAATTATGGTGGGTTTGGCCTAGCAGGCTAGTACTAACTACAGTAACAACACTTGCACCGTGCAGCTGGCTTACAGCAGAAGCTTGAAACATGAAAATGAGACGCACAGTTGTTACTATTTGGGTAACGACTGAATGCCTCGATTTTTCCCATGTGCAAAGCATGAGCCGCTAGATGAGTTTCCTTTTTGTACAAGGGAGTTCAATGGCCTCCGAACCACATATAACAAGAAAGAAGTGAAAATGTAGATACGGGGGAGGATATACATGTACAGCACTACCACTTTGGATCCTTCGGTAGAAAGACGCTCTAATATACAATTGCGGACCAGGTAGTCTGGCGGTCTACGCCTCTTCCTGATAGGACAAGCCTCATCTGTAAATTAAGAATGCCATGTTAACATGGATTTTGACCAAAACAGGTTTCGGTGTCCATAATATACATATAATCACTGAAGTCCGCAAGGTGATATTGGAGCTCTCCAAAGGCTAGTGATTATGTAACTAGTACCCACTTGATTCGATTCATGAATCTGAGGACATTTTTCAGAATTTACGAGAAGTAACTAATAAATCACCAAGCCATAGCAGCAATGAAATGCACTACTGAGTAAACGGTGTTAGCTAGTCAAATTTAAGCATCGAAGATTTTGTGCATTAAGCAGACCAGGGAAATATACAGCACTGATGGTAATAAGTCACTAACTGATAATATCATATAGGAGCGATTGTGTAAAAAGTGTTAGTGCTGTAAAGATTGTATGTCAGTTCTTTCGACTACAGAGGAGAATGTAAAAAATTCCTATTCCTTCTTTTTGAAAAGAAATATTGAATCTGGTAATTCTCAGTAAAGTCTGATAAGATACGTACCTTTAATTGAAACAATAAGAATGACACTGGAGAATCTATATCAATTGCCAACTGTCAACATCTGAAATAATTAGTGGGAATCATTCTTGTACTAGGATACAATTCCGGGTCTTAACAAAGAGATGGGCAAACCAGCATCGGAGCTACCTCATCAAGCTCTGATTCAATGCCTATCATGCAACCTTTGCTTGAGAATCAATGACCATGGTCGCGTCCAAGTCGTGGATTCCCAGATGTCAAGTCCAGTGAAGGTTTTAGCTTCACATGATTCCCTACGCCATGCTGAGAAACATGCTTGGCAGGCAATGTCATATTATTTAAATCTCGCGCACTCCGTCGTCTCATTTTTCCAGACTGAGGTTTTGGAATGCCAGCTTCAGAGACGGCCCTCTCCTGAATCCCTGTTGAGAATTGCTGCGGTCTACCAAAACGACCAACAACTGAATCAGGAGGCCGGCTAGCCGCTTCATCAAGGCCTCTAGATGTAATTGTGAAGCCGTCACTGATGTAAGCTGGTTGTCTAGTATGATTAAAAGCAATAGCTCCAGTGCCACCTGTCACAGGAGTGGAAGCACCCGAAGTTGTTCTGGGGCTAGAAACTGGAGATGGTGACATTCGACCATTTTGATGTTGTGGGGATCTTGACCTCAGAAGAGGACTTCCACACGGAGAAACTGGGCAAGATATATTACTCCGTATATGAATATCGCTGCAGAGCATTAATCGTTAGATGACAGACATTTTTATGTAGATATAAAGGAAAGAAAATAGACTGCAGTAGCATAACAAAGCACAAGGATGAAATGCAATAACAATGTGATAGCTTTATGCACTGCTTAAGCTTTACAGTGGGAGTCCGTTGCAGTTTAGATCAAATGAAACAGAAGGACAGAAGCAGAAATTGAAGTGTGACAGGTTTTAGTTTGTGCGTGCATGTGTAGTCTCATACGTAGGTCTCATTTTCTTAAGGTGCAGTATGACCGAATTTGCGCAAATTGAAGTATGGGAGGGCAACTGTTAAAATAAAATATGTAGCAGGAAATAGTAATTCAGTAAAATATGGAACACTGATGTAGTTGCAATATCTTGGCTGTGATTCTAAATCAGGGTGCAACATTTCCAAGCAGATAGATATTGGTAAGTTACTGCTCATTTAGGACAGTTTTGGTTCGAAACACCTAAGCATGACAAGGCAGGAAATATTGACTGAATTACCTGCGTGCTGAGGAAAATTTTGCAGCTCTTCTTTGGTAAATAGATTGCCCTTCCAGACCCAAAGAGGACATATTTCTGGCGTGCCCGACCACCTGGAATATCACAAGAGCCACACAAAATGTAATCCAGACACATGAAAACTACTGTACAAATAAAACAAGCAGTGTCCACCCATCAATCGAGACATTCAATACACAAGTAGGTCTCTCACCAATATATATCCGTGCTACCCTTCTAAAAGAAATATTTGAGGGCCATGGTGAAACAAATGAAAGGAAAATATAAAGAGAATAAACTAAAACTGGGAGTTCCTACATTTATGAAATTTCGAGAACAAATTATACACATCTGCACGCTTAAAAAGCATGATAATTGTTTAAGCGTAAGAATAACATTTTCAGTAACACTCAACCATTAGTACCTTAGAACTTGGTTTGCAAGATATGGCAGCCAACTGTTCCAATGGAGCATAGGCAACTGAATTTTCAAGCGGTGATGCACTTCGTATAAATGAATGTTGCAAAAGTTCCACTGCTGCTGGACGGTTAGATGGATCACGTTGAAGACATTGTCGTACGAAATCTTTGCCCTCTTCAGAGAGGTGATCTGGTATTGGTGGAAGCTCCTTACTGTTTCCTATCTTAAACATTGCAGCAATCTGTAAAAGAGAAAGAGTTGCGTCAACCTGGGAAAATAAAACACACACTAAAGTAAGAGATCATTGAGTCTGCATCCAGGTTAATAATCAAAAAATTATGTGGAAGTTGCTTAAATGACACTGAGAGTTGTTTCCTGATCTACCACTCGAAAAATGTAATGCATTTTATGCCACCGAGTTCACTTTTTGGTCCCTTCTTGCCACTTCCAACCATGTGGTGCTAGCCTCATATCATCTGGGCTGCAAAAGGGCGGAATTGCCCTTCTCCATTATCTTCCTCTTCCTCTGCTTCCTGTCTGGTAGAGTGTGCCGCCTACAGCCTCCACCCCAGATCGGCTAGCCTCCTCTGCCGGGACTTCACAGGATCCAAAGCTGTCTGTCTCGTGGTGGACAAGGTAGCAGCGTTTCAAGATCTTTGGAGGGTGTACAAGAGAGAGAGAATGGGGAGATGACATGGGCCATAGGTTTTGTGAGGGTACACCTGGCGTTTGACAAGAAACCGACAACTTTTCAGGGGTTAATGGCAGATGTGATAAACTGAGCAGTGACGGTGGCACATGTCGGGCAAAATTTTAATTCAGTAGCATAGGAAAGGTCACCTTTTTAGCAAAAAGATTAGTAAACGGGGCAACTTTTAGTGGCATATAGGGAACTCTCTCAGATATTTTTCTGTTATTGTTCAAGAGATAAGAAGCTCAAAGTGAACTGGGTTGCTTTCACACACATCCAACAAAATGCATAACTGCTGATTATAATGCAACAGCAACAAAAATATGCATCATGCCTCTTAAGTAGCAGATTCTCCCTTGCAGAGAAATTTATACTCCATGAACAAACAGAAATTGTAGCTTCAGAATCTAGTACTGACCCCTTCATACTGGCTCCATGGAGGTTTTGAGGTAGCCATCTCTAGAACTGTGCATCCTAAACTCCATATGTCAACAGCAAGGTTACATCCGCTAGAATTCTTTATAACCTGCATATTTGTACATACTTTGATGTAAGAGAGTAGGAAAGAAAGTTGTGTGACTTGTGTTTTATAATGTTGAAGGGAAGATATACATGAACATGCAAGATTTGGAGCAATACCTCAGGAGCCATCCAGTATGGACTACCCTTAAGTGAGAATGAGAACGGACACTGCTGCCCATTGATCTACAAAAAAAGAAAGCAAATTTATACAAGCTCATGACTTACAAGTAAACAAAAAAAACATATTTTGAGAGGGAAAACCCTTCTCAAAGTAAGTCAGCAGATGTGTTGACAAGGATGGCAAGGACTAAATAAAGTGGTCATTCCAATCAACGAGGTTGATCAGGCTCAACTGGTGATCGGCATGAGTGGAGGAATGCACGGAGTGTAAAATACCGTATACCGTGCAATACTACAAACACGGTTTACATTATTCTAGCTAATACTGTTCTTGTTTGAATACTGAGCTAGTATTTACACATGGAAAGAACAGAAACTTTACATGTTTCGCCATTCCGAAATCAGCAAGCTTTATACGGCCATTAGGGTCTACTAATATGTTTGCACCTTTGATATCCCTGAAAATTTAGAAAGAGCGTAAATAAACATAAATATTAAAAGTAAATTACAACTTAACAACATATCTAAATTAGAATAAACAAGTAATCAATGGAAGTAAGTGGAATGCTACCTGTGAACTGTATTCTTTGCATGCAAATAGGCTAAGCCCAAAAGTATTTGCTTAGTGTAACTGCGAATTGCTTGTTCACCAAACTGCCCATACTCCCGAAGAAGCTTATGGATGGATCCGCCAGACACATACTCCAGGTATATATAAAGCTTATCATCGACCTATTTTGGATACATAGATAATTGCATGACGTATTAAGAAAAAACAGAGGTGCAGATAAAAGTGAGGTTTGGAAAATCTTGTAGGTCACATTATTTGTTGAGTTATTTCCCATAATTGAAGGAAAAAAGTTCAGAGAACATAAACTGTTCAGCTATCGATGTGATCATAAAGAAGTGCAAGTAAGATAACAGAGTATGGGCTCTATGGATTCTATTAGCAGTAAATGATAACTGATGAGAATAGATTATACCGTTTCAGTTCCATAGTATCGTACAATATTTGGATGTTGCAGCCGGCTCAAAAGTGATATTTCCTGAAGAATGAACCAATAACATAAAAAAGGTAAGTAAAAATACATCAATCAAAAATCTGAGTTGTGAATTGTGACTATTGAGTGTAAACATGGAAAAAGGGCATACCTGGCCCAGCTGTCTTGCACTTTCTTTTGACTTAGGGTCATCTGAGAAAAGGGTAACCTCCTTCATTGCACACATTTCGCCTCTATCACTGAGACAGCCATACGGATGACAAAAAGCAAAACAAATGTACAAAATTAAAGTGATGAAGTATAGGACGAGCAACTGCAATAAAACATTCAGAAGATACTATTTAAAACAAGCGGAAACTATAAAAGTACGCAGATATAAGATAAGTGGAATAACAACGTTTTTATTTTGTGTGATCACTAACATGCTGGCTGGTTTGTTAGTTACTACAGTACTTTTTTCTAGTATTTATCTTTTTCATTGAAATTAGTGAAGTAATGGTAGCGATCTTTGCAGACTGAGATACTTGTGAAGTGTGTGCACACCACAAAATAAGCTGTGGAAATGTTTTTTAACTCAAGAGTCATGTGTAGGCGACTAGGCGTGTATGTATGCATTTTACATTACTATACAAGACAGCTCGAGTGTCTGTGGGTTCTGACACAACATTGTCGCAGGACCACTTTAATGGTAAAGGAGTAATGAGCAAGGGTGATTTCTTAGCAACAGCTTGACTAAACACCATTATCTCTTGTAACAGTAGCGGTACATGAACACGTCCATGGGAAATAAATAGCAGAACGACGGAACATTGGAAAGTATAGCAAATGTGATCACAAGAACGAATAAAACATTTTGCCAAACAGTCTTCTAAGTTCTAGGTCTATTTATGAAAAAGTACACCACGCTGCAATGCATACTGAATTGAACATCTTCCAACTTCAATCATGGAAAAGACATACCTGTTAAAGCCAACATATACATGGCCGAATGTTCCACGACCAATCAGCTTTCCCTTCTTCCACCGTGATCCAGGACTCGGTGGATTCTCTACTCTACCAGGACTACGAGATATAGGACTTGTTGGGGCGGAGTTGTTCGGCAAAAAAGGGGAACTGTTAGATATGTTTAACGGTGGAAGGGGCAACCTGTGGGTTTGCCTCTTCTTCACCTCATCACGCCAATTAGTTGGAGATTCAGGTGCCACCCCACCAGCCCTTGGATGCAATGGAGAGACATTTCCGCTATGCACCCTTGAACTTGGACCAGGACTCGCCATTCTTGGGCTGGGAATTGGTGAACACTCTGGACTACCTCGGCTAGGCTGCCAGAAGAGTTGAGCTAGCATATCACCTCCAACTGAATTATGCCCAGAAGTTTGCCCTGAACCTGGACTGGAGCACTGACCAGACCCAAGGAAAGTTATATCTGCATGAGGCTTCACTGCCCAAAAGGCTGAAGTTGGAATTTGATCAGGAAATATTGTTCTTGGGCTTTGAGAAGGGCTTGACATCAAACTATTTGGAGCACTCTCCAGAGTAACTTGTCGTGAGTTTTGTAAAG
The DNA here is from genome assembly GCA_947311845.1 of Poa pratensis. Classification (NCBI taxonomy): domain Eukaryota; kingdom Viridiplantae; phylum Streptophyta; class Magnoliopsida; order Poales; family Poaceae; genus Poa; species Poa pratensis. Next base: position 65,511,922 of record CAMZMU010000033.1, on the reverse strand, counting down.
TTGATTGGTAACTGTCAGCGACCGTACCACTTGGAGATGTAGTAGAATTTGGTTACTGAGAAAAGCATTGCTCGGCTTTGACACTTCCTTGGTGCCCTTTCTGGTGATAGCACTTGAGCACCCTTTATGCACAAAGCTTCACAAATAGAACATGTGTATGAGTGATTACAAAAACAAAGGGATGTTTCTGAAGAAAAATTCCATTAAGGAGCATACCTTGAACTACTCGGTGTTGCAACATTAGTTACAACTTCAGCATCATTTCCTGCAGGGTTCTGAAGCTGAGAATCTCCATGATCATCACTGTTAATAGAACAGTTGCTGGAGACAGAAGCAGTTGCCAATTCTGCAACAGATTCGCTAGTTTCAGGTCTTTTCTGAAGTCGATTCAAGGTAGGCAGTGGTAGTTGTTGTCCTTTATCACGCTTTTCCGAAGTGGGCTTTGAGTCGGTAACATCAGAAACACAACGCGTCACCCCAGCACGGGATCTAGGAAGAGGAAGTGGTTGTGCATGTGCTCTATCTGCTGCAAAGCTTTGACAGCGAGAAACCTCTTTTGAAGGGGATGTGGACCGTGATTGGGCAGTAGACCAGCAACCTTTCTCAGCAGTTGGGTCTTTACCACGTCTGCGATTCCCTCGTGATTTTATGCTCCCTTTTTGCTCACTTGGACTTATAAACCTCTGAAATGTGTCAATTATATTTTCTTTCGCAGTCTTCTTTACTTCTTTGGATGAAGACCTTCCCCACCATGGTGGCATGTTGAATATGAAATAAGTGTTAACGGAATTAACTGAGCTATATATTTATAGTGAAGTTATGAGGTTTAATCAATTATCACGTTCTGTCAATAGTTAGATGGATTAGGGTATCCATTTCACCACTGGACCTACAAAAAGCCCTCCACCCAATAGAACACTGAATGTAGAGATTTCCTGTTAGTGCCTGTCCATGCTGAGATCTCTTCCACTGCCTTCTTCACCACAGATACTGAAATCAAATTCATAGTAAACATCACATAAATGACAATATGGAGCACTAACACACATCATCACTACAATTAATTACGACAACTGAAAGAGAATGTTGATTTCCAATAGAAATATACATCATCATTGAGCAGATTAAGGTGAAGCATTATTTATTTCCTAAACTTTAGTAAATCTATAAGTAAACTCGGAATTTTAAAATCGCACTTATATCCATGTCAAGTTATGTTCAAGTTTGTGGAAGTTTTTACACTCATATAGCAGAGTTGCCCGTGCATTAAAAAATGAAAGGGTGTGTTTAAGATGGAAATGTTATAAAGCCTAAATATCTCGCCGTTCGATCATGCACCAGCGGCTTAAATGAACTAATTGATGGTGCATCCTCCGTCGGTTTCCTCCCTGGCGGCTCCCTGTTTTGGCATTGGTGCCTTGCTGGACGGTGGCCTTGAAGAGTGGTGAACGTTGGCCACAAGACCCGATTATCTGATACCAAGGACAACCTGGTGTGCAGCCAGACTAGGTGTGCATCACATGGAACGGCCTGGGAAGAGGATGGATGACGTTGAGGCTCCGGCTCCAGCAGCCATGTAACTTTGTATGCCTTTTCCTTTCAGTAACTGCAGATCGTCATGTCTTTGCAAGGATGTTGCTTTGTATTGAACCTGGATACTTAAAAAATTGTACTAATTTCTTCACGAATTAACGAATTATATGATTTCTACTGAACATGGAGAATCAAAGCAATTATGTGCTTCATGTGTGCATTTGGAATGTCAGCCCTTTGTTCATGTCTGACACTGTTCCTCGTCGAAGGTCTATGTCTTGTTGGTGCAGTCTACTTTTTTACAACATTAATCGAGATTTCATGGTAGTACAGATAAATGAAAGAGGGAAGCTCTAAAGGAAAAAAAATTATAGATTATAGGAAGATAACTTTGGTAAATTCAAGAGACCCGGATTACTGATTCGGTCAAATTGTTCAGTTTCATGCAAACAATAGTTCATCTCAATAATAAAGAAATGTTTTTTTAGTAGCTGATATATGAAGGATTGTAATCCGTCAGGCAACCATTTAATCCACTCTAATGCTTGAAATGCTTTGGGTAGTTCATACTTCAAATGCGTTACATCAGCAGGTATTTTGTAAGGAGCACTATTACAGAATGTGCATCCAATCAGCAGGGGCGGATCTAGATGGTGTGCATCGGCAGTCCGGCACACACAGGAATTGTTGAGGGTCAGTGGGATTCAACTAATCACTGGATGAAAACAAGCTCGTACCTCAAAACGCAATGCCCGAAGACTGCCGACGCGGCAGAGACGGCAGGAACGCGGTGAGGAAGAACGAGGACGGCGATGGCGGCGACGAGCGCCAGAGAGGGGGTTAGGGGAGGGGGCGGGGTTGAGGCGTCGGCGGTGATGGTGAGCTACGGCACAGCGGCAGCTGGAGGGCACGCGGTGGTAGACTAGAGGAGAGATTTGGAGCCGCGTTGGGGTTGGTAGGTCGGGACTGAGGAGGAGAGAGGGAAGAAAGCCATGGGAAAGAGGAGATGAAGTTTTGGCTGTGTACGGACATTACATATTTAATTTTTATAAACTAAAATACCACTTTCTTAATCATGATTATTGTTAAGGAAACTTTGAAGCACTGAAGTAACATAGCTGCATAGATTCATCATAAAATAGTATACGACAATTTTAGGCCAAAATTCATGATCTCCATTTTCTACTCCAATTTGGACCCATCACCGGGGGATGAGTGGTAGGTCAAGTGTTCTGTTGTGTCAACTTCACACGTAACTGTCACTAGAGTCTAGGTAGTGATCCATGAACTTCCATTTGATAAGTGAAACGTTCACCGCCGACCTGATTCTACTTTAGGCATTTTCTTTTTCTAAACCGCAATAGTGTAACCGAGCTTAACCAACGGTAACAAGAGGCTTATCCGTTACATCTAACACTAAGGCTACGTTTTCACATCACGGTGGAGGATTAGGATAGTCCCGCTTGTACAACCCATTTTAGTGTATTTTTAAATTTTATCTAACCCGTTTTGTCTATGTAGGCATGTACAACGGCAGCCTCTTACGGAGACGCTTAAGTAGTCAAAAAAAAACATCGTCAGTCAGTTATAAACATAAGCAATCGTATCATGCAACGCTCAGGGGCAGACCCAAGTAGGGGCATAGGCCCCAACTCAAATTTGGAAACTTCAAATGATTTTGCTCATTTATTTAAAGAAAAATACTTAAAATTCAAATTTTATATATGAAATGCCCCCACTCTAAACTTTTGCCCCCACTTACAAAAAATTCTTGGTCCGCCCTGGCAACGCTCAGCGCATTTGGGGCGCTAGCGATAGTAGGTAGGAAAGGGCTCGCCGCTCCATCTCGTGCGGGAAAGAAATAGCTTTAGCGCTAGACCTAACTATTGATGCAATCTTAATTTCCAGGATCGATCGGGAAACGGGCGCAACTGCTAGGATTATATTCCCTGTGTTGGGATATGCCTTAGAGGAAATAATATTAAGTTATTATTTATTCATAATTCATTATCAATGTTTATATCTCTATGCACGTGTAGAGAAGTAAACAGACAAGTGTTACTAATCTTGCATGAAAGTATATTGTAGGCAGAACAATAGTACTGAACCGACCCAACTATATGATCTTGCTAAGATATTATTCATCATGTTAGTAGCAGTGTTTTATAAAGTTATCATTTTGCCTAAATTGTTACACCATGAGAATATCTAGTGACCACATAGGTGATAGGTATGTTTAGATTATCATCTACCGTCATTCCGTAAATGGGTGAAAATAATGGTGGTTCTCATGTATACCCTAAAGTATGCACGGAACTATGATTGTTCAAGAGTGGGATCTTGCTCCTCCTAACAATGGAGAGATACGCTCTGGGCCCTCTCAGTATTAGGATATCATCATCATCTCGCTAGACACAGCGTGGAAGTTGTCACAAGGATATCAAAATACGAATGAGAAAAGTGAGAGTGATATTGGTACGAGGATAACGGGTATAGTGATTAAAGCGTTTAATCACGAGGATACCGACATCTCACCTCGGCATATCACTAATATCGTGAAGCAAAGAGATTAGCAACTATGTATGGGAACCATCCATGGGCGTCCACGGCTTCGTTGTTGGTTATTGCCGGAAAGTGTTGTGGTCATGTCTGTGTATTACCGAACCCACTAGGTCGCACGCTTAAGGTGGTTTAATCTTTATTGGGAGTTAGTTTAGTAGCTAGGAAGATTTGAGAGACACCACAAACATGGCGATGTTATCGGTGACACTCCGAAAATGTTTCGGACGATTCTAGACAGACATATGATGTCGGAGAGATACCGGGGCGTAGAAATAATTTCTTGGAATTTTATAAGCGGGCATGAGATGTCTCGGGGCGTATAAATAATTTCTAAAGCTGTCAAATTTATTCTGAGATTTTATATGTTGGTTATAGAGTAATTCGGGGGATATTGGTGAAATATCGAGAAGGGGGAGTGCCGGAAAAGCCAATGGTGCCCTTGGGATGCGCCCCACTAGGGGACAGACGCATGGTCCCATGGGCCCACCCCAGCTGG